>JASTWQ010000497.1:0-133481 GCA_035220615.1 Leptothorax acervorum | reverse complement strand
TTTAATCTATTTTAATAATTCTTATGTTTTTTTTTGTTTTACATCAACTGGAAAGGCTGTGGAATGCTCCGCGCACATAGAACCACGCTGTGTGCGGCTTCGTGGACTGAGAGCTGGAGCCGCCATTTTTAATTATTTTCTTCCAAAAAAATTCTAAATTAGTCTTTATTTGTGTACAAACAAAAGCCGCGAAAAGTTTTTTCCAAATGTATTTATTTTATATCAAAAAAAAATTCCTGAAATTGAGGCATTTTTTGGGCCTCTGAACGGTAACCTCCCCTTAATTATCTTGTTAAATTGTCTCATGATATTCTTCAATTATTGAAGTAAAACTTCTATGGGCGCGGGGAGTGAATCGGAACGGAAGTGTTACAGAAGTCGCGTTACGGAAGTCGCGTTACAGGTTTGCGTCATGGAAGTCCGTCACGAAAAGTCGAAACTTCAATGAGAGTGATTGGGTGCGTTGCGTTACGCGTTCGCGTTACGGGTTCGCGTTATGGAAGTCCGTCACAAAAAGTTGAAACTTCTATGAGAGTGATTCGAAGCGTCGCGTTACGAAAGTTGGGTTACACGTTCGCGTTAGGGGTTCGCGTTATGGAAGTCCGGCACAAAAAAACAAAATTTCTATAAGAGTAATTCGGTGCGTCGCGTTACGCGTTCGAGTTATACGGGTTCGCGTTATGGAAGTCCGTCACGAAAAGTCGAAACTTCTATGAGAGTGATTCGGTGCGTCGCGTTACGAAAGTGGCGTTACGCGTTCGCGTTATGGAAGTTTGTCACGAAAAGTCAAAACTTCTATGAGAGTGATTCGGTGCGTCGCGTTACGGGTTCGCGTTATGGAAGTCCGTCACGAAAAGTCGAAATTTCTATGAGAGTGATTCGGTGCGTCGCGTTACGCGTTTGCGTTATAAATTGAAGCCAATGCAAATTACAAAAAAAATATACCTGTGGTTTCCACGCACTGCAGAAGTGAAACTTCTTAGCTGTGAGGTATAGGATAGTATCTCGTTTATAGTATCTGAATTAAAGCCTGTGTAATTCAGAAGTCAAATTTTAATTATAAATTAAAGCCGATGCAATTCACAAATAAAAATTGATTTGTGAATTAGAGCCTATATAATTCACAAATCAAATTTTAATTATTTAAAGCCATGCAATTCACAAAAAAAAATATACGTGTGGCTTTTACGCGCGGCAGAAGTATAACTTTTTAGCTGTGAGGAATACGATAGTATCTCGTTTATAGTATCTGAATTAAAGCCCGTGTAATTCAGAAATCAAATTTTAATTATAAATTAAAACCGATGCAATTCACAAATAAAAATTAATTTTTGAATTATACAGGCTTTAATTCACAAATCAATTTTTATTTGTGAATTGCATCGGCTTTAAATAATTAAAATTTGATTTGTGAATTATATAAGCTTTAATTCACAAATCAATTTTTATTTGTGAATTGCATCGGCTTTAATTTATATTAAAATTTGATTTCTGAATTACACAGGCTTTAATTCAGATACTATAAACGAGATACTATCCTATACCTCACAGCTAAGAAGTTTCACTTCTGCCGCGCGTGGAAGCCACAGGTATATTTTTTTATTTAATTTTATATAAATCGTGAAAAAAATTTATTGCTTCACGACAAATCGATTTACTAATCATAAAAATGTAGCGCATGAGGTATACAAGTGATATATTGATATATTGCACGCGTTTAAACGGTCAAGCGATACTAATTACACAACCGTACTGTAAATTGTGTCAAATATAAGAGGTAATTGCGACAAACATTGCACATGGATAACGAGTAGATACTGCGCAAAATCAATTTCTGTAGCACGTTAACATTAGGATCCTATAAAATGATAACCAATTAAAAAATATAATTTACTTTATCGTACACCTAATTTATGTATTAAATACAGAAACTAATAATTAACGCGCTACTAATATGTGATATCCGGTAATTAAGAGTCCGGTAGGTGCTGCCCACTGGAAGGTTTCGGAGATCTATTCGTTAATCGTGGAATTCGGCAGTTCGACTCGTGCCACGCACTGGCTAGCTTGTACCCGCGTTTATAAACTTATCTACTGAAATGTCTTATCTAATCTAATGTCCTTCATAATATAACTGAATAAACGAGTTCTATCAACGCTTCGAAGTTCACGTTATTACAACTGGCGACGAGGAGTATCGTTATAGACTCAGTGATAAGTGAAATACTAGAAAAGTTAAGAAAGGTAGAGTAAACGAAAAGTAATCGAGTGAATGTCGGATATACCGAGCGGAAGTAACAGTGCGGGAGAAGAGTCTGATGCAGCGAAAATTTATAGGCTCTCCAAACTCTTGACTTGATTGAAATATTAAAAGAGCGGGTGAGTGTAACCGCGCTATTGGAATCCCTATCAATGGATGTATTACGGAAGCAGTTAGTCAAGCTAGGAAAGCAGCAACGCGAGCAGTGCCAGCACGAAGCGAAGGAAACCGCGTCGAGTATCGTAGAAAAAAGGCCCAAACAAACAGTAGACGAGCAGGATCCAGGAAGGTTAAACGTGGAACAAAAGGCAACATCGAGGCTGAGTGAGTGTGACAGAGTATCGACAGTATCGGACGCCGAAGTACCTGTGGTAATACGAACAATGGCCAAAGGGAGCAAACTAGAATTTATTCTAGGACAAGATTGGGAAATGTACATCGAGCGGTTAGAACTATATTTCATAGCGAATGATATCGCCGATGAAAAAAAGGCGGTTGTGCTTCTAACAAAGATAAGTGCCGATACATACTCACTGGTGCGGGATTTATGCGCGCCGACGAAGCCTAAGGACAAGTCATTCGCGCAGCTGGTGGATATTGTGAGTGAACACTTTCGTCCAAAGCTATCGGAGACGATGGAACGGTGTAAATTCCACTCAGCAAAGCAGAATGAGACAGAGACAGTAGCTGATTTCGGAGTAAGGCTGAAAAAGCTGGCGTTAAACTGTAATTTTACGGACCTGCAAACCGCCTTGAGGGATCAATTCGTGTGTGGCCTGAAAGATCAAGAAACTAAGACCGAACTATTTCAAGTGTCGCAGCTTTCGTATAACAAGGCCTATAAACTCGCAGCAGCGCGGGATGAGGCGGAGAGGAACGCGACGAACATGGAAAGAGTTACCTAAGGTAACTCGTCAGCCGAGGGCACTCATTCGATGTTTACATTGTGAAGAAAGCAATCGTCGCGCAACCAGCGAGGTCAGCAGAAGAAGAGTAACGACAACGTGCAAAAAGAAGAGAAATCACGAGCAGAGGGCGTCAAATTTATGTTACTGTTGCAACAACCCGGGAAAAAAGGATTGGATCTGACCAGATCAAATTAGATCTCGGCAGATCAAATTATATCTGGTCATATATGCTCAGATATGACTTCTCATGTCTGCGAAGATCTGATCATATATATTCATATATGTATATGCTACACAAACATATTTGCATGTTTGGAACAGATATACAAGTATAATAAAGAAACACAATTAAGAAAATTATATTTTACTAATTTATCATATTCATTTCGCGCAAATCTTCCGATATCATTGTTTTTGTAGTATAAAATACAGTTGGAAATAAAAGATTAAATTAGATAAAAATTTTTTTTTAAGATTTTGTGCGGAGTGTGTGCACTTGTTTTTTACCTTGGAAAAGGTAAATTTTGTACATATATGACTTTTTGCTTGTTAAAAACTCATTATTTATTATAGTAATATAGCTAATAGGTATTATATATGTATAATGTGCTGACTGCTGGGGAAAAAATTTCTTCATATATTTCTTCATATATTTCTTATATATTTAGATACATTGTCTTTTTACAATTATAGTACAGATATATTAGAAATGCGATTTTTTCTTCTATTTTTATAGAAAAAAATCTAAAATTTTTAAATCAGCTCTGTTTCTCTCCAAAGATACGAATTTAGTATTATTGTGTTTTCGATTCACGTTAATCTTACTTTCTCTTATCAGGAAACATTAGTCATCATTTATCGTCGAATTTATCCTCGAGTGAGAAAGTATGTATTCTATAACTTGCCTTTGTTAGTGTTATCTGAAACAATAACGACTAATAAACATTGTGTTTCTCTTCAGTTTTACTTTACAAGCAACTTTCGCAGTAAACTTTCGCAGAGGAAACTTTCATGCAGTTCTGATATAAACATCAGCAAAGTTTAGAATTGTAAATACTAATAGACAAAGAGCTACAACGGGTAAGCCAGAGAATTTGCATCAATTATAATAATCTAATAATATTATAATACTCTGCATATTACATAATAAATGTATGTTTATTTTAATATGTAAACAGACCATAATCTTCAGTTGTATCGTTTTACTATTGTGTTAAAATGATGTAGGGTAAAGTGCCCAAATTTCGTACCCCTAAGGTTTTTTGGTTCGTATCTAAAAACTAATCAGTACAAAAATCTGAAAAAATTCGTATATAAGTAATTACCTTGAAACCTTAGCAATGAAATCCTGTCTCATATTTCATAAAAGTTTATACACAGAATAAAAAATAAAAATGTGAAAACATGCGTTTTTTGATTTTCAAAAAAAAACGGTCCTAATTTCGCTACCTTGGTTCTAGTGGGAAAAAAAGTTAAAATAAATTTTGTATTATAATTAACTGTTATGTGTTAAGAAAATGTTTGGTAATGATCAATAAGCCAATCACAAGATTCCTTGAGGATCCATTTTAAAAATAAGCTTTGTAAAACAATACTGTGATTGGCTTATTTATCATTACGCCGCGTAAATACGCTCCATGGGACACTCGATGCTTGTGCTAGCGCACGAAAACTAGCGTAAAGCCAGCTATGATTGGCCAAGTTCCTTTACGCTATACGCCGGTACGCCGTACGCCGTACGCTGACTCCATGGGACTTCACCCTGAAGGTGCAATTTTATTGACGCTAGAAACCAGCGTCAAATGGGGGTCACGTGACTTTTGGCGTCAAGAAAATGTAGTGGGGGAAAAAGTTCAGACCGTCTCAGCTTTTTCAGCGTGCCGCAAAATTCAAAGGTGTTTAAGGTGGTTAAAGGTGTTTATACAATAAATGACAACGAGAATGAAGTAAGTAATATATTAATATTATATGGTAGATATGGAATATTTTGATCATTCTTGTGCATAAATATGCTGCTTTTTATGGTATTAATAAGTTATGATAACTCTACATTTTAGGTTAGTTGGATATATCTGCAAATATATGAGTGATTAAAATAACTTTTGTAGAGGAATAGAGCTATGTTTGGATTAGTTGGATATGTTAAATAATTAGTAATAAACAATTACTTAGTCATGTTCGCATATATAAACAATTTCAATGGAATGGGCAAACAAAGCTATATTATCCCAGCTACTGTATATGTTGTCCATGTCAAACAGATTTTGCACTTGATCTTGAGGCTAACTACTCGACCAAATTTCTAAAATTGCTCATTCTTTGTGCCAGAAACATCATTAGACAGCGATAAAATTACTGTAATTCCACAATTTGTTTCTGTAATTCCTACTTTGTTCATTTATTGTAGCACGTCGAGTAATATTCCTACCACAGAGAACGAGCTATTAAATAAATCGGTGGACCAGTCAACTTTTACTGTTATCGCAAGTCGTAAGCGGCGGTTTCACGACGCGCACGTTTTGCCGCTTAGACGAGCGGCAAATCTAGTCACGTGACTATATTTGACGCTGACGCTGGTTTCTAGCGTCAATGAAATCGGGGCTTTAGAGGATGATCCTATCCCGTCTTATCCCAAAGCAACTTTTTTGAAATTATGTCATAATAACTCAAAACTTGTGCATTAAAAATAAAAACATTGACTGTTTTGGGAACTCAGAAAACCATGCCACAAGATAGTGTAAAAGAGACCCTGGCGGAAATATTTCTACAAAATTTAAAAAAAAATAAAAGTGTGCTACAAAAAACTATAAAATATAATTGCCAGAATCTATTAAAGTCTACATGAATTTAAGAAGTGCTACAAAATCCTACATAAAAATGCTAGAATTGGAACACTTTTGTAAATTGTTGTATTTTTTTAGTGGATCTTGATCTATAAATTTTTTGGTGAAACTACGTCAAACTACAACTAATACTGATATTCTGTTTTCAATGTCAAAAACAGTTAAAAAAAAATTTAATTTTATTTTTGTTGTCTCTATAGGAATTATATTATAATATACTATGACACTGTATAGTGTACAGCCGCGTGTCTGCCTGAAAGTGCTGTAAATTCTTTCTAAATTGAAATAAAAATACTCTGTAAAATTTTAAAGTTATTTAAGTTCAAAGTTGATAAAATTAACATTATCCCTTATGGAGAATCGACATTTCTGCTGTAAATATAAATAAAATATAAATAAACCATTAAGATATTTCTTAAACTTTTTTTATGTGTAAAACATACATCATTGATATTGTATTTTAAGTTTCAAAATTTTTTGCTACAAAAAATTTCTTTTAATTGCTTAAACAATAGATACTAATTATTTAAATGACAAAAAAGCATACTCAAACTGTTAACGGTAATCCCTTCTAACATATAAAAAATTTTGAGTTGTTTGACATACATGCAAAGTCTTCTTTTATTGAAAGTTTAACTTTTAGCAGGGACTATACGTCCGATACATCCTTAAGATTCATCAAAATCAGAATTTTCAGGTTTACAAGATTTCCTTGTAAGTGAAATTATAAAGGTCTTTGTAATTTCTCTCTTTTGATGTTCTTTAATTTAATTTTAATTTATTTTTTATACATAATTATATCAGTAAATTTTACTTTTAAAGGTCTTTTGGAAATCTGAAAATACTCTCTTAGTTATACCTGTGGTATTTTTGCTATCCCTTTATAGCGCAAATATATCCATTTCCACCCATTTTAATTTAATATTTTATTTACAGATATTGCTGCATATAAAAGTTGCTCAAAACGTTGGCAATGAAAAACTATGCTTCGCGAAAGGAAGGGAAGGATAATGCGCGCTATTTTAATGATGAATACTTTGATTACTTGTATAACAAGAAAGCCTTTCAGTTTTTACAGATATTTTAAATATTGTTAATCATAAAAGCTTTGATGAGTTGTTTAGTTTCAGAGAAATATACATATGTAAAAATAAATTTTTATGACAAACTTTACAGAAAACTGTTTAAAAAACTGTAGTTATAAAAAGTATCACAGGAAATCTGTTTTTAAACAAATTCTTGGAAGATACATGCGGTTGAGGAAAAGAATACCAAGAATTCTTTGATGATATGTTATTAATACCTACTGGTGTAATATTTTGCCGAACAACTATTTCAGGCAAAAATATGACACCATCGCCCAAAAGAATCTAATTATAAAAAAGAAAATAAAGATAAAACTGTTTGAAAATAACAAAATGTGAATATTTCGTTTTTATTAGGCTTTAACTTTATTTAATACCTAGTTTACCAGACAATCTTTTAAAAAAGTAATTTAATTTTTATATAACCCAAAATATTAAACAAAACTATTCATGTTATCAGTCTTTGTCATATGTATAGACAGATACATGCGGATATCTTTCCTTCCATTCATTAATTAAACAATCGCTAATATTACAGAATATGAGATAATACTCTTGCAGTTTTGGACATTCTTCCAAAATAATGGAATATTTATCAGGGGTACCAAGTTCCACACGAAAAAGATGTAACTGTTCCAAGTTTTTGCACTGCGTTAGTAATTTTAAATTGCGATCAGTGAGGCGAATATCACACAAAGAAACTACTTCTAGACGTTGCCCGATAGAAAATAATCTGCTCAAGCCATTATCACTGGTTGTACAATGAAATCTGTAACAAAAATTATATATAATTAATTAATTAAAACCGTCAAGATATACAATCTAATAGAAGAAGGAAACAGCCATTTACGGTCCAAGCTTGGATCTTAGGTAGCTAATAATATTTCTATATTTTTTTCCTAAATGTACTTTGTACTCGTATTTTCCAACTTATTAAACTATGCGCCAATTATTTGTTGGTCTTACAACGCAGTTATTGTTGGAACATTAAAAATTCCTACCTTTCCCTAATTGAATCAATATAAATTTAATTTTAAAATCACTGTAAAGAATATATTGCGCAAAAAATATTACTTCAGCCAGGGTTTGAACCTAGGACCTCCCGCATTCTGTGTCGGGAGTTGTTGGTCCCGAGTTGCACAAAATACGAAACGTCGGTAAAAACGCGCCGTTCATAAAATGACTGAAATGAACCAGCCAGAATATAAAACGGATGTACAAATCGTTGCGTTTGACAATGTGGCGGGTCGCTTGTTAGTGTTTTATAAAACGACAAAAATTCTTGGCCAGATTGTAAAATATTTCATTTTCGACCATGATTTGAGAATGTGGCCGCACTTTATAAAATGCCTAGACGTTTTATAAAACAGCGGACTTTGTAATCTGGCTACGACATATATATATATCAAAGCTTGGACCGTAAATGGGTGTTTTCTTCTTCTATTGATTGCATATATAATTACTTATATAGTACTTTAGTTATAGTATTGTACTTTAATTACAAAAAGAGAAAATTAATAAAACTTTTTCAAGATGCTTGAAATGCAAAAGAAGCAAACACAAATTTTGATAAAAAATACGATAACATTATACCTATATTTTAAAAAAAAATTAAAAAGCACATACTTACTGGGGAAAGTACACTTTTCGTAAATTTTTACAGTCGGCAAGGGCGGTAATATCAATTAGCGATGTAAGATCATCTTGTAAATATACTATATCGTTCGGTAAATATACTACTTCCAAGTTAGGACACGATTTTATCAACATTGGAAAGGTGTCTGTACAGTCTGTACAACACGTAAAATTGAACTCGCGCATCCGTTGATTTTTTTGCAGTATTTTGTTGAGACGTTGAACTCTTATAAAAATATCCCAAAGCTTTAAATGTTCCAAATTATTTAGCTTCTCTAAATACGAAAATCCTTTGTCGCTTATGTTAGCACAATTACTTAGATCCAATTCTAAAAAAATATGTATTAGTCATATGCAGTTTACCAATAATCTCGACAATCATATGTACATACCTTTCAAATTTTTGCATATCTCTGAAATTTTAAATAGGGCAAGATCATCGACAGTTTGACAGTTACTTAATCTTAAATGCGTTAAATTCTGGCCGCAAGTATCAAGAAAGTTTTCAAAATCCATAACATCAAACTTGCTTGCTGTGAGATCTAACTGTTGCAAATATTTACATCTAGATGTAAAGTAATAAAATACATTCCGCACATCACTGAAACTTGCATATCGTATGTTCAAACGTGTATAGAGTCGAGGGTCTCGTGTTAAACTATTGAAGCGTTTATCTACTTTATTTATGCGGCATAACGTCATCAAATCCAACATTTTTAATATTTTAAATAGTATTTCATCCTACAAAGATAAAATATAAAACTTTAATACACGAGATAACATTGCAATAAATATTATTATGAAAAATAGATCTCTTAGAACACTTTACAGGAAGCGCAGACAAACTGCAACTTGATAGCTTCTTGGGTTCATCCGAAGAGAGTTTTATACGTTTATTTACATAATTCGAATGACTTTCTAATGAAATACAACGTGAGTATCTCTGTCCAAATGGTTGCACATAACCAGCGATTACTTCTTGAGGTACCTCTTTGTGCCTCAAATTACTGTTATTAGATGTCCTTTCTATGTCGCTGCAAATAAAATCGATAAAAATTTATTTTTATTATTAACAGAATAAGAAGATTTAAATATTACCGAATGTCGACGATAATATAATACCTTTTACAAATAACGCAATATTCAGAAAAATTCTCTTGCAGATGAACTATATCCAAGTGTACATTTTTTGAATCTGCTGTTACATTATGAATAGCTTCATGACATGGAGAGTACATGCAGTTAATTCTCTTTAACAGATTAGTTAAACTCTCGTTAGGATTTCTAGTATGGATCAAATCTGATGTACCGATAAGCATCACAGCATCTAGCTTTGTGTGAGATTTAAGTGAGCTGTTCTTAAATACTAGTTTCAGCATTTTGGTTTTAAAGTTATACGGATGTGATAAGGGTGGGGAGAATAATCTTGATGTAGGGAGTACAATCTCAGACGATCCATTCCACAATTGAAACCACTGATTATTAGGATCTTGAGCCCAAATTTGTATTACGCTTCCAGGGTTGTATATTTCGTATATAGAAACTCTGATTGGATATACAGCTTCATGAAACTCGATTTCTTTAAAATAGAAAATATAATTATACTCTTTTGTC
Source organism: Leptothorax acervorum (assembly GCA_035220615.1). Lineage (NCBI taxonomy): Eukaryota > Metazoa > Arthropoda > Insecta > Hymenoptera > Formicidae > Leptothorax > Leptothorax acervorum. Next base: position 123,136 of record JASTWQ010000497.1, on the reverse strand, counting down.
AACAAAAACGTATTTTTTTAACAATATCTTATTTATCAATTTAAATATTACATACCAATATAATTAGATTTGATTGTTATACTATCATAATCATACCATGTAGGCGATAAAAAATCAAAATATGATTTTATAATTCCTTTGCATTGCCACGGTTGCCATGGAGATATTGAAATATCGAAATCATTATTCTTCTGTTTTGAAAAGTCAAAATATATCAAATAGTAGAAAATCTTGTAGCATTTTAGATTCCGATTACTTTGTACAAAACAATAACAGATATTAATACCAGGAAATACACATACTTTGATAAGCGTTTCTTCAATGAAACATGAAGAATGAAACTGTTCTCTATTGTTTTGAAATTTGGGTGGCCCAATTATATCAGGGGCAGTAAAAAATATACTAAAACTCCGGTGGTTCTTAGGAACAAATCTCTTTTTTACAAATTGATAGATGAAGTCAACACTATCCTCTTCTTCTATGGATACTCTGCCGACATAGGGATATTGATTACAACTATCGGGATATAAAGGTTGATTATGGGATGTCATATTTTCTCTCTGAAAAAAGATAAAAAATATGGAGAATAATAATCCTTACTTTTATTCTTTTATAGCATATGCTAAAATGTATTAAAATATCATATATTTATAATTGTAGCATAAAGATTATATAATCTAAATTCATCTTGCTTCTATTCATATTGTTAATACTGATTTTTTTGTCTGCACGTGTACGTGACGTAAAATTGTATACTATAGATTTTTAGTACTGGATGTGAATACTGCAGCCCTTGTAGACAAAGATTTCAATTAACAATACAAATCTTGTTCTACAGAGAATAGTGTATAAGGTATCTATTTTTAGAAACATTAATTTTTATTAAAACTTTTTCTACTCATCTATTAACAAACTGATGTCTGTGAAGTTGGCACCCCTTTTTCAAAATTTGAAAAAAATCATTAGAGTTCTGGATGCCCCAGCAAGAGTTCTGGAGTTCTCTATCGATTTTAGAAAGAGTTCCGCCATTTAAAGTGACGAAAACACCATTTTAAAAATGAGGGTGCTAACTTCACAGCGCACCTCATTTTTTAATAAATCAATTTTTTATGGTGGATTCGGAAGAATTTTGAAGAGTTTTAGAGTTCCCTATAGGTTTTAAAAAAAGTTCCGTTAAAATAACCCCAAAAATAAAGAATTTAAAAAATCATATTTTTTAAAAAATTATTTTTATGGTGGATTCTAAAGTATTTCGAAGAGTTCTAGAGTTCCCTATAGGTTTTAGTAAGAGTTCCGTTCAAATGACCCCAAACATCAATAATAAAGTGGAACGCATATTTCAAAGTTGCGCAAATATTCAAAAATCCGCAGTTCTGATCGGAGTTCTGGGAGGCCCCCCCAAGAGTTCTATCGATGTCTATAAGGAGCCGAAGCTCTACGACCAATATTTAAAGAGATACGGCCATCCAAAGGGCGCTGCTCGAAAAATTTCTAAGTCTCGAGGGGTAGGAATTTTTTCTCGAATTTGGCAGTTCTGATCGGAGTTCTGGGAGGCCCCCCAAGAGTTCTATCGATGTCTATAAGGAGCCAAAGCTCTACGACCAATATTTAAACAGATACGGCCATCCAAAGAGCGCTGCTCGAAAAATTTCTAAGTTCCGAGGAGTAGGAATTTTTTTTCGAATTCGGGAGTTCTGATTGGAGTTCACGGGTGAGTGTGTCGAACGGGTGAGTGTGTCGACCCTGTGCCGCTCACCCATAAAACGGCCGTGCTGCTGCCCCACCCCAGCTACCAGCTGGCTGGGTAACAGATGCAGCCGGCCGTACTGAACAGGGTAGCGTCTCGCGAGGTGAGCGCGGCGTGCTCGTACGTGGGCGGTGCCCGAAACGAGCGGGATATATGGCCCACCACGTGTTGTATATTCCTAAGACGCATCGCTACTGCCGAATCCCGGTTCCCCGGGCAACCGATGAGCGATGCGTTAATAGCGCACTTGTGCGTTACGTGGTAGCTGGTGAACACGGCACCGGCGACGGCGACTCGTCAAACGTGAGCGTTGAACGCTCGACACGAGTACTGCGGGGGTAGGGAGCCCCACCGGGAGGCTACCGGTGCCCTACCAGTTGGTGTCGGACTCGCAGGGGCGGTGGTTCGCATAGCCGAGTGAGCGGCGTAATGGGCACTCCCAGAACTCCGATCAGAACTGTGGATTTTTGAATATTTACGCAACTTTGAAATATGCGTTCCACTTTATCATTGATGTTTGGGGTTATTTGAACGGAACTCTTACTAAAACCTATAGGGAACTCTACAACTCTTCGAAATACTTTAGAATCCACCATAAAAATAATTTTTTTTTAAATATGATTTTTTTTAATTTTTGATTTTTGGGGTTATTTTAACGGAACTCTTTTTAAAACCTATAGGGAACTCTAAAACTCTTCGAAATACTTCCGAATCCACCATAAAAAATTGATTTATTAAAAAATGAGGTGCACCGTGAAGTTAGCCCCCTCATTTTTAAAATGGTGTTTTCATCACTTTAAATGGCGGAACTCTTTCTAAAATCGATAGAGAACTCCAGAACTCTTGCTGGGGCATCCAGAACTCTAATAATTTTTTTCAAATTTTGAAAAAGGGGTGCCAACTTCACAGACATAACAAACTGCGCACGTACATATATAAAATTTATGTCAGTCAATCTAAAAAATTTCTTCACTATTGCATTTTTATTTTATAACAGAATAAAATGTAAAAAAATAATTATTTTGTATATTTTGATTTTGATTTTTTTATATATTTTTATAACATTTTTTATTTTTCCTGGAATAGATATATGTATATATGTATATATGTATATATGTATATATGTATTTACTTATTATAAATATAATATATTATATGTATGCTAATTTTATATTTTTCAATTGTTTTGTCATATATTATATTTTAAATCTGTAACAATTTTTTATTAGGTATGTAGACTACGACACTACGTGATCTAATAAGCATATTACTTGACTGCTCGTCATGTGAGAAAAGAAATTGAGGTAAAGAATTAATGTGCTTGTGTTTGCAAAAAAAAAATTACTTTTAACAACATATATATTATTATTACTAAATAATTAAAATTAAAAAACAATTTAAAAAATTTATTTCAAATAATAAAATAGTTCTTTGTAAATATAAAATATCGCAAGCACGTGCTTTGGGTGTTCTTTTAAAAAAAAAAATTTGATTTGAACTCTATATGACATATAAACATTATTATTACATAATTAAATATTAAAAAAAAAAACAGTTTTCTAACATTTTTTTTAATAGAGAAATGTTTCTTTGTAAACCTGAGATATATCGCGAGCACCAAAAAAAAAAAATTGTAAAATTTAGAATGCTCGATCACGTTCGCTACACTTACGCATAATTTCTGTACGTGATTTAGATTTTTCAAAATGTATTTTTTATCTTATTTAATTATTTACTGTATTTTTTATTTTATTTTTTGATATAGGTTATAGAGACTAATTGTAAGCATTGAGATATAATTATGCAAAGATTAAATATCCTGCAAAGAGATAAAATATAAAACTTTAATACACGAGATGACATTGCAATAAATATTATTATGAAAAATAGATCTTTTAGAAAATACTTTACAGAAAGCGTAGATATACTGCAACTTGATAGCTTCTTGGGTTCATTCGAAGAGAGTTCTATACGCCTTGCATAATTCGAATAACTTTCTAATGAAATACAACGTGAGTATCTCTGTCCAAATGGTTGCATATAAGGAATTACCTCCTGAGATACCTTTTTGTGGCTACAATTGCTCTTATAAGAAATCGTTTTTATGTCGCTGTGAATAAAATAAAAAAAATTTATTTTTATTATTAACAGAATAAAAAGATTTAAATATTACCGAATGTCGACAATAATAATACCTTTTACAAATGACGCAATATTCAGGAAAATTCCCTTGCAGATAAATTATATCCAAGTGTGCATTTGTAAAATCTGCAGCTGTTAAATCATGAATATCTTCATGGCATGGAGAGTACATGCAGTTAAATTTCTTTAACAGATTAGTTAAACTATTGTTAGAATTTCTAGGAAGGATCATATCTGATGTACCAATAAGCAACACAGCATCTAGCTTTGTGTAAGATTTAGGTGAGCTATCCTTAAACCGTAGTCTGAGCATTTTGGTTTTAAAGTAACACGGGTGCAATATAAATTTTGCTTGTGATTCGAGTGGGGAGAATAACATTGATGTAGGAGGTACAAATTCAGGCGATTTATCCCACAACTGGATCCACTGATTATTGGAATCTTGAGCCCAAATTTCAATTACGCTTCTAGGATTGTACATTTCGTATATAGAAACTCTTACTGGACATACAGCTTCATGAAACTCGATATCTTCAAAATAAAAAATATAATTATATTTTTTTCTCAGCAAAAGAGTATCTTAAACACAATGAAACACATTTAACTTCGCCACTGTGTGATTAATAGAATTAAAATTATTTCTTAAATTGACGTAACTGGCTATCATCCGGATGGTCATAATCGTCAGGATATTTTAGGCCAAAATTCTGGTCCTCCTATTTTGACGCTTAATTTAAACATCTTTATTTTAAATAAATTAATTCTATTGCGAAAAATATTACCTCAGCCAGGGTTTGAATTTGGAATCTCCCGGCAATCCGTGAGGGTGTCATACCAATTCGACCACTGAGGCATGTGGTAATATTTATCGTAATAACACGTATAAACAATAATAAGATGGAACACCGATATTTTAGTTGACGGTGTACCTATATTCAAACACAATGAAACACAATAAAGCGTCAAGATAAGAGGATCAGAATCTTGGTCTGAAATGTCCTGACGATTATAACTGGATGATAGGCAGTTACGTCGATTTAAGAAACGATTTTATAATTTTGTTAAAAGAGTATCTTCTTTAACAATATCTTATTTATTTAAATATTATAATTTAAATATTACATACCCATATAATTTTTTCCGAACGTCTTATTCCATATACTCGTATCAATACATGAGCTCGTGGATACTTTGCATTGCCACGGAGATATTGAAATATCAGAACCATTATTCCTCTGTTTTAAAAAGTCAAAATGTATCAAATAGTAGAAAATCTTGTAGCATAAATCTAGATTCCGATTGCTTTGTACAGGACAATAACAGATAATACTGGATAATACCAGAAAATACACATACTATGTCATGTGTTTCTTCAATGAAACATGAAGAATGAAACTGTTCTCTATTGTTTTGAAATTTGGGTGGCCCAATTATATCAGGGGCAGTATAAAATACACTTAGTCCCTGGTCCTCAGACACAAATCTTTTTTTTACAAATTGATAGATGAAGTCAACACTATCCTCTTCTTCTATGGATACTCTGCCGACATAGGGATATTGACTACAACTATCGGGATATAAAGGTTGATTATGGCATATCATATTTTCTCTCTAAAAAAAGATAAAAAATATGGAGAATAATTATCTTTACTTTTATTCTTCTATAGCATAAGCTAAAATGCATTATAATATCATATATAATTATAATTATACACAATAGCATAAAGATTATATAATCTAAATTTATCTTGCTTTCATTCACGATATTGCTAATACTGACATTTTTGTCTGCACGTTTACGTTATGAAAACTATAGATTTTTAGTACCGGATGTGAATACTACAGCCCTTGTAGACAAAGATTTCAATTAAAAATACAAATCGTGTTTAACAGATAATAATAGGTATCTATAGGGTGTTCAACGTAACGGTCCGCAAGATTTTTGAGACGTTTCCGCCAGTTTAAAAGAAAGATTGTATAAGGTAAAATTTTATTTATTTCATGCAAGCTACAACCTCCAATTCAAAAAATTCAAAAAAAATTTTTATAAAAAAGTCAATAATACCTTGAATTTTTTAAATGGTACCATGCTGTTTTTTATTCATAATATTGTGGAAGACTTTAAGACGAATTCAACGCACTATCGCTGTATTTTTTTAATAATATTGTAGGGGACTTCAAGACGAATTTAATACACTATCACAAATGTCATTTTTATTGATATTTAATATCAAATTTGCAGCATTATTTTGAATAGCAGTACTTGTAAGCATTGACTAGAAATAAAAACACAAACAGATTTATTGTATAATGCTGCAAACTTTAATATCAAATTTAATATTAAATATCAATAAAGATGACATTTGTGATAGTGCATTAAATTCGTCTTGAAGTCCCTTACAATATTATTAAAAAAATACAGCATGGTGCCATTTAAAAAATTCAAGGTGACGACTTTTTTATAACAAAATTAATTTTTTTTATTTTTTTATTGGAGGTTCTAGCTTGCATGAAATAGATAAATTTTCACCTTACAACTTTTTTTTTTAAACTGTGAAGCGTCTCAAAAATTGTGCGGACCGTTACGTTAAACACCCTGTATATAGGTATAAGACATCTATATTTAAAATCATTAATTCTGAAATTACTTTTTTTACTTTTTTATTAACAAACTATACTTCCATTATAAAACATTACGTTACACAAAATTTACGTTAGTCAATCTAAAAAATTTTTTCACTATTGCATTATTATTTTATAACAGAAAAAATTGTTAATAAATAATTATTTTATATACTTTGATTTTAATCTCATATATCTTTTATAATATTTTTTTATTTTTCCTGAAATAGATATATATATATATTTACTTATTATAAATATAATATATGTAATATGTAGGCTTATTTTACATTTCTACCAAATTATTTTGCAATATATTATATTTTAAATCTGTAACATTCTTTTGTTATGTACTACGTCTAACTACGTGATCTAAGCATATCATCACTTGACTGCTTGTTATGTGAACAAAGAAATTGAGGTTAAGTATTAGTGTGTTCGTGTTTGCAAAAAAATTAAATTGTAACAACATGTATATTATTATTAAATAATTAAAATTAAAAAACAATTTTAAAAAATTTTTTAAAACAATGATATAGTTCTTTGTAAATATGAAATATCGCAAGCACTTGCTTTACAAGCACAGCTTTGTGTGTTCTTCCTTTTAAAAGAAAAATTTAGTTTTGACAATATATCTATATTATTATTAAATAATTCAACATTTTAAAGGGAAAACAGTTTTTAACATTTTTTTTATTAGAGAAATGTTTCTTTGTAAACCTGAGATATATCGCAAGCACCAAAGAAAAAGCAAAAATTTATAACATTTAGATTGCTCATTTTCGCTATGCTTACGCTTAATTTCTCTAACGTGATTTAAATATTTCAGAATAATGTACTTTAATTTTATCTTATTTAATTATTTAATGTTTTTTTTATTTTATTTTTTGGTACAGGTTATGGCGACTAATTGTAAGTCAAATAATACAGGAATACAGAGAATAAAAAAAATTACCGGAAATTTGACCAAAAACTAAAAAAAATATTCAGAAAACTAAAATTTCTATCGATTTATTACTTACTGTTTATCAGCAAAGCAGGTTTGATTTTTTTCCGTATAAAATGAAACAATCACGAGACAGAAAAAAGGGTGCATTCAGTACTACAACTGCTCACTGAGTGCTCAGTGAGCTCCTGCATCTGATAGGCGTAAATTATTAGATCTAAAGGAATATCCCAATCAGATGCAAGAGCTCACTGAGCGCTCAGTGAGCGGTTGTAGTACTGAATGGAGCTCCAATGTTGACCATGCGATTGATTAGCGCACACTTCTGTGTGGGTCCACCATAGACTTATATAGATAATCAAAATTAGAAAAAAGGCAATTGAGAGCAAACGCCGATGGTTAAGCGATATAAAGATATATATTTGATTCAAAATTACAAACGTTTCGGTCCTTAGATTGGACCTTCTTCAGTGTCGAAACCCCCCTTTACAAATCACAAAAAAATTAAACGCAAAACATGAAGATGTTCGTTAAGCGGGAGTCGTTGCTCGCGAGTATTGCCGCGAACACAAAGATACCTATGAACGAATTTTTAACTGCGGTTCGTTTTGTGCTCAACTCGACATATTTCAAATTCAACGATATTATTTACCAACAGACTTTTGGAGCACCCATGGGGTCCTCTCTGTCGGGTACCATTGCGGACTTAGTCTTGCAGGATTTGGAACGTAAAGCTCTGGAACGAATACCTTTCCACGTACCAGTCTACCTCAGATATGTCGATGATATTTTAATGACGATCCCTATGTCAACAATAAATACGGTTGTTGACATTTTTAACTCTTTTCACAATAGACTCCAATTCACTTATGAAATTGGTCATGACAAAAGCATCAATTTTTTGGACACGAGTTTGAGAATTAACAACGGACACATTGAGTTTGACTGGTACCACAAACCGACTTTCTCGGGAAGGTATTTAAACTATTTTTCTCACCATCCTCTTTGCCATAAGGTCGGCACAATTATAGGCCTAATTGACAGAGCATTTCTCTTATCCCATCCTAGACATCACCAAAAGAATTTTAATTTTCTGACCAACATATTGCTAGAGAATGGTTATCCTTTAAGCCTAATTTTTAACACAATAAGAACGAGATTGAGCAAACTAATAAGTAAGCATCAGAGGTGTAATGTTATTGAAGCCCACATTGCGGATACTAAGGAAGACCAGGAAGGTTCCGAACGGTTTTTTGTGTTGCCTTATGTTAACACAGTCTCTGAAAAATTGAAAAACAGCATAGGAAACTTAAATTTCAGAACCGCATATGTGGGCTTAAATAAATTAAAATGGTTGATAAAACCGCATAAGGATAAGCCGTCGAAGGAAACGCAGATGGGCGTTGTTTATAAGATATGCTGCCTGGATTGTGATGCTTCCTATGTGGGGCAGACCGGCAGACAGCTCGGCACCCGCATTGGTGAGCACCGCAGTCAAGTCAAAAGAAAGGGAGTTGAACCCTCGGTGGTTTCCCAGCATATTTTAAATGGCCATAATTTCGACTGGGAGAACGTCAGAATTTTAGACCGTGAAAAATTCTATTCTAAACGCATCACCTCCGAGATGTTCCACATTAAACGACAAAAAAACGGTATAAATCTACATGATGACACATTAGATTTCGGCAGCGAATATGTGCCAATTATTCAGAGACTTCCATATAACTAGTTTATAATTGTTTACGGTTTACGTTCTATATGCCTTTTGTTTATCGGCTGTAAGATGCCTCACAGCAATCGTCTGCGGACACTTCTGTCTTTCCATTGTGAGCGCTCGTACCGTTAAGATGCCCGTGGCATACCTGTCAACTAATTTTCGAAGCCACGCTGTTCATACGGATTTAACAGACAGGTATGAAATAAGAACACGGTTGTGATTTCAACACAATCCTGTTTGCACCTGTTTAATTTTTTAATTCTTGTCATAAGGAATCTGTCAATTCCACACATTTTTGGCAACGGTAGCGCAGTAACAACGGACAGATGACTCCGCATTCGCACAACCGTATTCATATTTATACAGTTCTTTGTAACAACGGAATGCGTTTTTATTTTTAACAACGGAGTAACGACTCCCGCGAAACGAACAATGTTTTTTATAACCGATTCTTGTGCGACTTGTTGTAACAATGGAGCAACGACTCCCGCTTAACGAACATCTTCAAGTTTTGCGTTTAATTTTTTTGTGATTTGTAAAGGGGGGTTTCGACACTGAAGAAGGTCCAATCTAAGGACCGAAACGTTTGTAATTTTGAATCAAATATATATCTTTATATCGCTTAACCATCGGCGTTTGCTCTCAATTGCCTTTTTTCTAATTTTGATTGTATATCTTGAGAGCTATAAGAATTTGTATTTATTTCTTATATAGATAGACCGGCCCCTGCCGTAAGAGCACGCGTCGGAAGATAGACGGTGCAGACATAGCCCGTGGGGATTCTCGATCCTCTCTCTGTCTTCTGATCGCTTAGTGGGGATAGAAGACTACCCGGCTATTCCCTACTAGTCCCCACTCTAGACTTCTATCCCCACCAAACGATCAGAAGACAGAGAGAGGAGAATCCCCACGGGCTATGTCTGCACCGTCTATCTTTCGACGCGTGCTCTTACGGCAGGGGCCGGTCTATCTATATAAGTCTATGGGGTCCACACTACACTCTTCGACATAGACCTAGGATAAGATAGACGGAGCGTAAGCTGCTACTATGGACAAGGGGGGTTAGGATAGCGCGGGAGGGGAAATAGAGGGTACTCTCGGCAAAGTTCGGGTAGACTCGGAAACATTCGGACGCTTGACCGACTCGACAGCACACGGATGTGCCTTCGCTCTTTGGTGTGTGTTGGCAGCATGTGGAGGGGATGCGCTGGCATGCGTTGTTTGTCTGATTACACATTTGACACATTTCTCCGGACAGTGGATACCATAACCTAGAATACAGACCATGTCAAAACTATCTTAAATTGATTTTGAGTAATATAAGATCTTATAATGGATTTAACAACAATCCGACAGTTCTACAATTCAAATCTGTGTATACAAAATTAATTGTGCACACCGAATTACAAGACAAATTACTGGCAATTGTATACCATTACAAAATATATTACAATATTGCAGGCGTCATCTGAAAAGCCGATTAATGTTATAAATGCAACGACAAACATTAAGCTTAATTCAAAAACACAATGGCTTGATGAGTCTGAACATAATACTGATCGTGATTATTTCTTACAACCACAATTCCCATCTTGTATTACAGAATATAAAATGGAAGCTTTAACTTTCATAGAAGGATATGTATTAAAAAGATTTACAACAACATTACATTGCACGGTATGTCTCGTCACTTTAATAGGAAAATCTACAGACGTTAATTTAATAAATATAAAGAATAAAGGTGGATTAACATATCCTTCACAAGATCTTGTATATGTTTGCAGAGTAACAGAAGAATTATTTAATAATCATATTTACACAAATAAAACTTTAGAACACTTTAATGTAGATTATTTTACAATAAATAACATTGTATACTATGCAATATATTAAAATTTTATACTATACAATGGTGCACGTTTAATATTTCATTCTGTAATAATTTTAGATAAGAAATAAAACATTGCACCCAATATAGCTCTATGGTTGCTAAAATAACATTAATCATTGATGTGTTCCTGTAGTTCCGCAAATATACTGTAAACTACTATACTGTAAACTTTTGCATTGCTCTGCATGTAAAATGATCTACATTAAAGTGTTAAGTTTTATTCGTGTAAATATAATTATTAAATACTTCTTCTGTTACTCTGCAAACATATACAAAATCTCGTGAAGGATATATTAATCCACCTTTATTCTTTATATTTATTAAATTAACGTGTATATCTGTAGGTTTTCCTATTAAAGTGTCGAGACATACAGTGCAATGTAATGTTGTTGTAAATCTTTTTAATACATATCCCGCTATGAAAGTTAAAGCTTCCATTTTATATTCTGTAATACAAGATGGGAATTGTGGTTGTAAGAAATAATCACAATCAGTATTATGTTCAGACTCATCAAGCCATTGTGTTTTTGAATTAAGCTTAATGTTTGTCGTTGCATTTATAACATTAATCGGCTTTTCAGATGACGCCTGCAATATTGTAATATCTTTTGTAATGGTATACAATTGCCAGTGATTTGTCTTGTAATTCCGTGTGCACAATTAATTTTGTATACACAGATTTGAATTGTAGAACTGTCGGATTGTTGTTAAATCCATTATGAGATCTTATATTACACAAAATCAATTCAAGATAGTTTTTGACATAGTCTGTTTTCTAGGTTATGGTATCCACCGTCCGGAGAAATGTGTCAAATGTGTAATCGGACAAACAACGCATGCCAGCGCATCCCCTCCACATGCTGCCAACGCACACCAAAGCGCGAAGGCACATTCGTGTGCTGTCGAGTCGGTCGAGCGTCCGAATGTTTCCGAGTCTAACCGAACTTTGCCGAGAGTACCCTCTATTTCCCCTCCCGCGCTATCACCTACCCCGCACGCTTACGCTCCGTCTATGACTACGTTTACACGGCTTCTAACTTCGACTTAGTAACGCTGATGTTATAACTCCTACTTAAGGTGAGTTGCGTTTACACGTTCAGGCTTATCTTACTCCCACCAAGCTGAAATAGCTTAACAACTTTCGAATGAAGTGAGTGAAGGATTTTTATTAGTACCAATATAACGGTACGCTTAGATGGGAGCGTCGAGCATCGAGCGTCAAGCGTCAAACATGCACGCAGCACTCTTGCGCAGATGTCTAAACGTGCAGATTTTAGCTTCTTAACGCTAATTCTAGTCTGTAGCCACTTTGCAAACAATGGAGATTAAGATGTTTAATTTTTACGGTTGGCATTATCGCCATCGTTACACTGCTGCCGTTTACACGTTCTTTTTAAGTCGACGTAGTAACTCTAAGCCTCTTCACCAAACGACTTTGAGTTACTACATCGATGTAATAACTTCGCCGTAAAAGAGCGTTTACACGGCATCTAACGTCAGCAGTTATAACATCGATGTTATAACTTCGGCGTAAATCGGGCCGTGTAAACGTAGTCTATCTTATCCTAGGTCTATGCTCTTCGATGCGTGACGCTTTATGTACCTGCCGACCCAAGTCATGCCTACCGCTTTTTACCGCTTTCCACGTTGGCTTAAGCCTTGCGTCCACGATTTGAGAACTTGGTCCGAGATCTCGGACGGAGAAAGAATTAACCAATTGCATTTAAACAATTCGGCCAATTGACCAATGCGATTGGTTAATTCTTTCTCCGTCCGAGATCTCGGACCAAGTTCTCGGATCGTGGAAACAGGGCTTTAAGGGAAGGTTTCCAATTCGGAAGTTTGAAAAATTATGAAATTTTGGCAAAACAGAGGTTGTCTTGATATGTAATAAATCATTTTTTCTTGCTGCTCAAATTTACCCTAAAAGGGTGAAATCAACTGGAATTTAACCCATCTTTTGTTTTACATAAATATATTATTAATTCCATTTTATAAATAATATAATATAAATAAACATATAAACATTATACAATATACATTATAAGCATACGTTAAGAAAGTATAAACATATAAATATACAAAATTGTTTTTAAAACATTTATTTAATTTGTCAAAAATTATTCTTGATAATGGTGATTATAAAAATTTTCAAAGAAATGTTTAAAATAAAGAAATTTCTTACACCATGAACAGCGTATAAGAGAATAGTTATATATCGCACATGGAACAACGTGGCGTATGTATCAAACCTTTTTGTGAAAAACGAAATCAACCGGATTTTCAAAATTTGGTTTTTTCTCGATACAACCACTCTTATAGGGTGCAGTCCAATATAGAGGAAAAAACTTGCACGTTGCTTCCTCATATAGTTTTTAAGTGTGCAAGTAGAAACTTGCACATTGCTTTCTCATAGTTTCTAAGTATACAAATTAGAAACTTGCACATTACTTCCTCATACCCAGATAACATGCATGTCTCAAATCGGGACATATGACGTCTTAAAGACGTCATTAAGACATCTTTAAGACGTCTTATGATGTAACGTCTCTAAGACGTCTTAATAATGTCTTTGAAACGTCTTATGTCTCGATTTGAGAATTATGTTTACTGGGTAGTTTTTAAGTGTGCAAGTAGAAACTTGTAAATTGCTTCCTTATAGTTTTTAAGTGTGCAAGTAGAAATTTGTAGATTGCTTTGTCATAGTTTGTAAGCATAGTAGAAACTTGCACATTGCTTTCTCATAGTTTTTAAGTGTGCAAGTAGAAATTTGTACATTGCATTCTCATAGTTTTTAAGTGAGCAAGTAGAAACTTGCACATTGCTTTCTTATAGTTTCTAAGTATACAAATTAGAAACTTGCACATTACTTCCTCACAATTTTTAAGTATGCAAATTATAAATTTGTACATTGCTTAATCAACATTTTATTTCGCTCATAACCCTAAGAGCACACTTGACGGGAAGTCGGCGAAATGTCGACTTTTATAAGTCGACTTTCAGTCGACTTACAAAAGTCGACGGAAAGTCGACTTCTAAATAGTCGACTCATAAAAGTCGACAAATAGTCGACGGAGAGTCGACTTCTAGCAGTCACTTTTATTTGGTATATATATAACCTCGCAGCGGCACGTGTCAGTCGATCCGTGTATCTGATCGTATGCTTGCATGGCTTAGTGCCTTCAGGCGGTCGACATCGACACTTTTTCGTTGGATATTTGGATAGCAGCGGGTTATAATCCGACCCTCGCCACACATAACGAGAACTACTGTAATCTTTTAATTTCTTCGGAAACGTGACAATAATAATTTTTTGCCTGCTATATATTATTGTGCTGTATATAACCTAAAGGTGAGGGGGCATTACCGAATTGAATCCGACTGTTTGATCCTCTCAGCATGTTCTAAATAAATTTATTTTACAATTGCAGTTGTTGCCTTGTAAAGATGTCGAGTAAGACAACTGAGACGTATTATGTTGTGGTCACTGAGGAGTGGGCTGCTGCAGTGCCATCAACGTGGGTACATCCGGACATAATGATGGTGTACTGGCCCAAGGGAGAGAAAATAACATTAGCTGTGTCTAAAAAGCGAGAGCCTGAACGCACTTGGAATAAAACAACGTACCAGTATTTGATAGGACCTTTTAGTATATATATTTTTCCTACTGTAATTATGTTCCGCCTAGTATTTCGTTATTGCAATCATTACATGATTTTCCTACTCATTCCCTTGATTTCATTTCATAGACATAAAAGAATGCAAATAACCCTGGTTAAAACAAATACAGTTTTTCTAACAGGCCTTTTTAGAGAACTCTGTAAAGCTATTTTTGTCCGTACAACTTTCCCGACTTCTAGACAGGCCTGTTTGAAACTATATTCATATGCGCCAGGAAAACAAATGTACTTTTTTCAAGTTGTAAAATACTCATATTTTTATTATTTACAGATGCTTGCCGGCAAGAAAATGCTTCACAGTAAAGCAATTCCATGAAGTTGGCGCGATAGTATTTTGAACAGTATCGCGCCAACTTCATGGAATTGCTTTACTGCTGCAAAATGATGAAACATCAGTCAACGCAATAGGCTCAACAGGCAAAAAAATCCCACATGTGATAGAATTGCCAGTACAGACATTGGAACAATTCCTAGAGTGAGAACAAATTAAAAGAAGACATTGAACTACGACATGACTGTAAGTAAAATTTCATTTTGTACGTTTGTAATTTTTTTGTAGGAGTTTCACCGGGTGGTGGAAATAAACGCTTGTAACCTCCCTCAAGGTTATATTACGTCCTCAGAACCTTTTTAGGTGCAAATTCGGAACAAAAAAAACAGTCACAATGAAAAAAGAATTTTTTTCTTTGGAATTTGCTTGCTTATTGTATCATTCTTTTATTTATTAATGCATAGCTTCTACAACTACTTTATTTATACTCTCACTTGCATGGCTTTTTGCATTGTTTGAATTTTAGGACGGCGTGGTACTTCGATTTGGTGGAGAAACAACCATCAAACACTTAAAAAATGTGCTAAAATATACTTTCTCAAGTGATATGAGAAAAACATTGTGCTGGTCAGGTCAGAAGGATCGCGTAGGAGTTAAAACTAATCTCACAGCAAAAGTTATAATTGGTATAAATATTTAATATGCAGTTTATTCTTCATACATATTCTCTGAATTAACCTACCCCTATATTCCCGACCCACGATAGAGTCTGAAAAGGAGAAGCTTAAAAAATTTGGTATTATTTCAGGGAACGTGTCGATGAAGTTCCCAAACTCCACTGTTAGAGAACTTGAAGTGTCATTTTAAGAATGGTTGCGTCGAGGTGGGGATCATATTCGCAGTATTCAGAGATCTGCAAGTAGGTTATAATTCAGTTGCATACTCAATTTGAGACACGATAGAATAGGTTTCAGTATTGTATAAGTTTTTTATAATCGAATATGTTTAGTTTAGTTTTACGTTTTTACATTTACTTATGTAGGATGGAAAGTTCTGTATATGTTTTTACATATATGATATTATGATATTGTTTTATTGTGATGTTATTAGATATTTTCTTTATAAAAAAGTCAGTATATTTATGCATATATTATCTTTGTTATATCTCCATGAAGAAAGAATAAATTATCTGTAAAAAAATTTGTTTCTATGCTTTTAAAAGTTAGTCAAAAGTTAATTTCTTCTTTCTTAAGAAAGTCGCATATGAAATAAAGTAAATCAGATTAAAAACATTAATTTATTTACAATATATTCGCAATTAGTTGTAACTGAAAAATTAAAAATTTATTTCTACACAACGTCTACTGCATATACATCTCTACAAATTAATAATAACAATTCAAGAATAGTAATGCAACATATCTTAATTTGTCGATTTTTTTATGATATAAATCTTGATTTGTAATTTATTTTTGTAGATATTTTCTATATGAATACATGAAATAATTTCTTTTATTCGATTGCAATAGTTTTCCTCCATGGGGTACTATTGTTGATGCGTTTTTTTTTAGTGGTCTCCCCAGGAGGCCTAGTCCACTGAACAAATAATTAGAGTAATAATTATTAGGTTGGTGCAAAAATAATGTCGGTTTTCAACTTTTAACCTTAAATGCACATATCTCAGCTCAGAATAAATTTAATTAATCGAAATAAGAACCATTATAATTTATACATTTTTGCCAACAAAAACAAGTTTATTTATTCCAGTAATATAAAATTCTACAGTTTTGAAATCGACAAATTCTTTGAAGGCGTTATCAGCTGCTGCTTGGTTGTTGAAGATTTTCTCCTGCAAGAAGTTGTCGCGATGTTTGAACAAATGCTTGATAAAGCAACGAAATACGTCGATCTTTTTGACGTTTGGATAATTCACGAAAACTCTTTCTCATCTTATATAGGATGAGTTAAATATATTGTATACGTGTATCATACCCGCCTAACCTTAAAAATATATTAAGATTATGTGGAGATAATAGATGTTCAACTCATCCTATAAAAGATGAGAAAGAGTTCTCGTGAATTACATATAATTCCCATTCAAAATTCCCGCTTTTGAACTGCGTAGAAAGTTGACTGTAACCTGACCTTAAAAGTTGACGAAAAGTCGGCTTTTTGTTATGACGTGAAGTCGACTTTTAATCGGCGGATTTGGGGACATTCGCCGACTTAAAGTCGACTTTAAGTCGACTTTTGTCCTTAAAAAAGTCGACTTAAAGTCGACTTTAAGTCGGCGAATGTCGACTTAAGTCAAATTTATGTCGACTTAAAGTCGCCAAGTCACTTTCGGTGAGAGTCAACTTCAAGTCGACTTAAAGTCGACTTTGTGCTCTTAGGGTGTGTACTAATGTGTACGCTGTGTACCGTTTTGGGTAGGGTTATTCATTAATGTGATACAAGATAATTCGAATTACTTATTACTTCAATGATACTCTTGATATTTTCATTGATTTATAGTTTTTTCGCTTTTTTGAATAAAAGGAAGAAAAAGAAATGCGCGGCCACTCATTTATAGCCGCCGTGGCTAGTAACTATTTCATTGTCACTAGAGAACACAAGCTTACACAGCCGACTAGTGGGTGCTTTCCAATTGCAATATTCCTAGACACTTTCGTGCACACGGCGACACAAGTTGTGTTCCAATTACCGTAATTGTCGACACAACGCTACACATCCGTACTCGCCCGAGAGCTACTAGTCGGCTGTGTAAACTTGTGTTCTCTAGTGACAATGAAATAGTTACTAGCCACGGCGGATATAAATGAGTGGCCGCGCATTTCTTTTTCTTTTTCATATTCAAAAAGGCGAAAAAACTATAAATCAACGAAAATATCAAGAGTATCATTGAAGTAATAAGTAATTCGAATTATCTTGTATCACAATAATGAATAACCCTACCCAAAACCGTACACAGCGTACACATTAGTACATACTTTGTTCCAATTGAGTCGTGCACATCGCTACACTTTGTGCCTTCCTGTGTATGTTTGTGTTAGGATGTGTTAAACAATTGGAAAGCACCCAGTAGCTCTCGGGCGAGTACGGATGTGTAGCGTTGTGTCGACAATTACGGCAATTGGAACACAACTTAGGTCTGTTCGTTTTCGCTGCACTTCTGAACTAGTGCAATAGGTTAGAATGAGACAAATATATTTTCTTTCATTCTAACTTATTGCACTAGTTCAGAGTGCAGCGAAAACGAACAGACCTCTTGTGTCGCCGTGTGCACAAAAGTGTCTAGGGATATTGCAATTGGAAAGCACCCACTTTGTGCCAATAATCATATTGTTCGAATTTTTTAGGTTTGTATTGACGAATTTGAGGTTATTTCCTATTCCTATTAGGTCTGTTCGTTTTCGCTGCACTTCTGAACTAGTGCAATAAGTTAGAATGAGACAAATATATTTTCTTTCATTCTAACTTATTGCACTAGTTCAGAGTGCAGCGAAAACGAACAGACCTATTGCCTGTTGCCTAGCATTGTGCAAGGGCCTTAAGAGCCCTAGATTATCAGAGAAGCGACATTGAACATAATGGTTTTATTGGCTAAGTAAGTCACGTGATAAATCGCCATATTGTTTCTTACTATGGTTAAATAAATAAGATTTAATGTATACAGATATACAGTTATAAACGGTCTATATCTTGCAAACAAACTAGAAATAGAGACAAGCTTCGTTAAAAATTCAATATATGGCCGTGAAGGCCAAAAATATGTTTCACATGTCATTTTGCCATTACCTGCTTTGACGTCTTTTGCTCAGATTCTCCTGTCAAATGTGGAGAGAAATAAGATGGCAGCTCTCCGATATATCGCAAGCTGTCGCACCTATCGATTTTAATATCGCTTCTCTGATTGTCTACGGCTCTAGTTTCTCTGTTCTTTCTGGCTATGGTTTTTGTTCATTGCGTATAGACCTTAATTTCGCGCATGACTATTGGAATTTAGGCTTCAGACGATCAGCGAGCTCGCCCTACTACATAACGCCGCGACAGTGGCCGACGTTGCTTGTACCAATATGGCTGCCATTTGTTAGTAGCGTATTTTTCTTTGGTTTGATGCGTATTGTGTAAAAAAAAGCTACCGTTTGGTGTCTTTCGCGTAGTGGCGTTCACGTGCCCGCGTGTCACCGCGACCCGTGCCTGACGTTGCCCGAGACCGTCAATCTCCGCGATGCTCCGCGCTTGAGACGTTCCGTGGTTCGGGATGCTGTGCGCGAGAAGCGGAACAGTTGCCCGTCACCAGCCATGTTCATCAAGTGTCTTTTTGTTGTGACAATCCTGTGATATAACATTCTCATGCAACGTGCTGTCTCGCTGAAGCGATCTCGCGCGCGCATCGACATATCCTGGTTTTTTCATGAACGATTTTTTTCCCTTTTCTCGCCTCGTTCTGTCTCGTCTCGTCGCGTCTCTCGTTTCGTCTTATTTCGCCTTGCCTCGCCTCGTCTCGTCCTGTTCTGTTCCGTTCCGTTCTATTCCGTTCTGTTCCGTTTTGTTCCGTCTCGACCGTCTCTCATCTCGTCTCGTTTCATCTCGTTTCGCCCCGCCTCGTATCGTCCCGTGAGTTCCGTCCCGTCCCGTCCCGTCCCGTCTCGTCTAGTCTCGTCTCATAGGAGCTTCTCATTTGCCTGTGCTTGCTGCTATCAAGTAAAGATTAAATGAAAGGTAATTGCATTATACCATGTATGTTTATTTTGTAGTTGAACTTCGTTGCTTAGATATATTTAATGGTTGATCACCACTTCGTACGTCTTGCTGACCTTGGCCTGTCCATTGCCAACTTTTGAATTGTGTCATTTTTGGAAATCTAGATTTGCACATCTCTCTTTGCTCTTGATGTTCTCATTTTTTGAACTCTATTGTTTCTGTAATAATGTTCAGTGTGGTTTTCATACTTTTGCATTTTCTGAACACTTATTACATTGAACACACAAATATTGGAACATTTTCTATATAATCTAGATTATACAATTATTGTACATGTTTCAAGAACTTTTTTCTTTTAAATTTATATATTTTTAAGCTAATGTATGTCTCTGTATCTTTTATGAAGAAGGAATACAATGTGTCACATCTCAATGTGACATTTGTATCTTGTTTGTCAAGCTCATAGGTCACATGGATATCATTTTTTATTGCAAATTTAAAGTTGGAATTATATTGGAACACTTAACTAGCATTATTATTCTATTATGGAAAGATTTGTACAATAAAATGTCACTTTTGCATTGTTTGTCATTACGTTTGTTACACATATATATACATATATATATTACAGTAAAGATATATGAAATTAGTAATTATATAGAATGTCCCAGATTTTTCTGTACAAACTTTAGTAGTATGTTCTATGGGCAGAAATAAGAAAGAAATGTTACATAAACATATAAACCCCAAAATGCTTTATTAGAATGTTACAGCAAAAATACGAAATGTGTAAGAAACAATTTTACTTAAGTTTGCACTTTAAAGTGCCGCCATCCCATGTTAGTATAAGCTATACATTGATGTAATATTGAACTTATCACTCTAGGAATTTGAACCCGTCAAACATAATTGCAAATAAACACGAGATAAACATTGGTAAAGACTGTGTGATACGGCACTCTTCTGTTAGGGAATCTTCGTTGATATTTTCTAACGGAAGCTTTTGCATTTCCTGCACACAAACCTGTATACAAAATTATATCTATGTATTCTTCATTTGTAAAAGCTCACAGCATTTTGAATCTTTGTTGATATTTTCTAACAGAAGCTTTTGCATTTCCTGCACACAAACCTGTATACAAAATAATATCCATGTATTCTTCACTTGTAAAAGCTCACAGCATTTTGAGACAATGTTCTACAAGGTACTGCTCGCGCTTTACTAGTATTTATACAAATTTTCATAAACACTTTCAATTATTTCAAATAGTAAACCACGACTAGAAGAAACAGATAAGATAAACATCATCAAACAGTGTATTACTTGTATACAGCGTATCACATATCTTTGGCAATCTTTGGCAAGACCGTTATCATTTCTTCAATAAAATTCAAACTTTTACTATAACTTCCTAATGAAGCGTTTTGGGATCTATGTTTATGTAACATTTCTTTTTTATTTCTGTTCATAGAACATATTACTAAAGTATGTATGGTAAAACCTATAGTACAAGATATCTTGACCTAAATCGACCTTCACCCATCTGTTTTCCTAATAAAAGGTATTTTTTATTAAACATAATGAATAAACAAACAAATCGCGGATGGATTGCCTAATTAAATCAGGTGCAGGCTATCCTTAATTAAAAATAATTAAAATAATTTTTTTTTATTTCTACACTTATTTATATTCTCAAAAAATTCAGTACCAATCGAAAGTACAATGCATAAGTAGAAAGGAAATGTTAGGTTGCCTATCTTTTACTGCTTCCTATTACCGGGTTGCCAGGTATAAACAGGTGAGTTGGTAGTATCAATTCACACTCATCTTTATTCTTTAACCCTTAACTAGCACACGTCCGCGATCGAACGTTATCTGCACACGGGGTGTTGTACACCCCACACATTTGAACGTTGGGTACGGCGAAATGGAGGCTCCAATAGGCTTGAAAAAATTCAAGTACATACATTAAACACTGGAAAATGATACCCATTAGCCTAAAGTATGAAATTTTTAGTTTTAAGGCTTCAAAAAAATTCTTGAGATAAATGCACTTGGGGTATTCATTGACCCCAGAAATTCTATATGTCTGATTCGAATTGTGTTTGGAAGGGCACTGACGATTTCTGCCAGGTGGAACGTATTGGAATGTGTCATTGGTGACTCGAACTAACGACAGATGCACTACAATCGCACTGCGATGCGAAATTCATAGATTAACCGACCGAGAAAATGCCTAAACTTGACGAAATTCGTTTTGGGGTGTTCAACACCCCAGGTGCTAGTTAAGGGTTAATTGACCTATATATTAAAATAAAGATAATTTTATTGCGAACACAGTGGTATTAGGTTGCCTAAGCAAAATCGATACATACTTACGGTTGCCGCGCTTTAAAGTCCGAATATTTGAGTAAGCGAGCGGGGTGCGACAGAGAAGCGCTGAACGTACTATTCTATGCAATAGAGGAGGACGCACAGCTGTGCGTGAGACAATTGTCGAGTGAAAGAGAGTGCGCATGCTCTTTTCTCCGTGCGATAGAAAAAGACAACTCTATCGCTTGAAATCTTTTTTGGAGTAAATAATATAAAAATAATTTCTAATATAAAAATGTATAATATAACAATAATATACAAGTAATATTAACTTACCTTTCAATTTTATCTATTTTATTAATAAAACCGAGTAAATAAATAAATACTTCAGGAAACGATAAAAAATTACTAACATATTTATTGTTATAGTAAAAAGATAATCTATACTAATATATAAAATTCTTACGGGTGGTTTTTTTTTTATCTTGGATATCTGACATTCAGAATAATAATCAATAAAAAAAATCTTGATAATTTAGTTATCATAATTTAAGACAGAATTTAATACTTACTTCATGATTTCTGGTAAAATTGTTGAAATCTTTATTATACTTTTTTTTTAATACAGTAATTTTTTTATAACATGATGAATGATAACCTAAACAATCAACTGCGTCCTTGGTTAACTGAACCTCATGATACTTGAAATTTTTTTTTTTACGAAACAATAATTTTAAGAAACAATTCTTAAATGTTTCATCGTCAAAATCAATTATAGAATCTTTTGAGCCGTACAAAAAACACTTTTTTATTTTTCTATAACAATTCTCTGCAAAAAATTCATTCGAATACAGGTTATAAACAACAGAGCACGTTTCCAAACACAGAATATATATATTGATATATATATATGAATGCGTAATTACTCCAAAAAAGATTTCGAGCGATAGAGTTGTCTTTCTCTATCGCACGGAGAAAAGGGCATGCGCACTCTCTTTCACTCGGCAACTGTCTCACGCACAGCTGTGCGTCCTCCTCTATTGCATAGAATAGTACGTTCAGCGCTTCTCTGTCGCACCCCGCTCGCTTACTCAAATATTCGGACTTTAAAGCGCGGCAACCGCAAGTCTGCATCGATTTTGCTTAGGCAACCTAATACCACTGTGTTCGCAATAAAATTATCTTTATTTTAATATATAGGTCAATTAAAGAATAAAGATGAGTGTAAATTGGTACTATCAACTCACCTGTTTATACCTGGCAACCCGGTAATAGGAAGCAGTAAAAGATAGGCAACCTAACTTTTTCTTTCTACTTATGCTTTGTACTTTCGATTGGTACTGAATTTTTTGAGAATATAAATAAGTGTAGAAATAAAAAAAAAATTATTTAAATTATTTTTAATTAAGGATAGCCTGCACCTGATTTAATTAGGCAACCCATCCGCGATTTGTTTGTTTATTTATTATGTTTGATAAAAACACCTTTTATTAGGAAAACAGATGGATGAAGATCGATTTAGGTCGGGATCTTAGACTACTAGGACATCCTATAGGTTTACTAGGAAATTTATACATGGAAAAAAGATGTATTAGCATTAGTCTTATTGAAAATAATCTTGTTAATTGGATAACAATATTTATGAAACATTTCATTAAAACAACAGTGTGACGTATTTGTTTCATTAATATCGTTATTGAATTAAGATTATTTTCATGACTGGCTTTTTATGTACTTATAGTAACGTTTTTTATGTACTTAGAGTAACTTTTCTAGTAAAAGTGTTAAGAGACAAGACAGTAGATACTTACTAGCAGACTTATGCGCTTATTATTCCAATTTAGCAAACAACAAACTCAAAATTTCAAAGAATATTAATTGTGTGTGCGTATGTGTTCCCGCGCACACACGTGTATGTGTATGTGTTAATAAATAATAATATATTATTTTATTACTTATTACTTAAAGCAAAAAAAGAGAAATGATATTTTCATATAAATTCCAGTGTGGGAGCTTTTTTATATTTTTAATGCTATGATATAATATACAAATATATTGATTTTTAATTAAATTTATACAAAATGATATCCTTGCGATTAGTAGGATGTAGTGAAGTAAAGTAAGAAAAAATAAAAGTGACTCGTGTTCAAATACAATATCTGTGCTACATCTACTGTTAGACTCTGTCTCAAAAAGTATTATTGTTGTATCTTTTCTTAATTTTTGGGATACCTACTAAAAAATTTCTAAAATCTGATGTACATTCTGCAAAGTTTTTTTTAAAGTTTCTTGTTATTACATTGTTCCTAATTACGTAGGTCATTGTTATCATATAAATGAAATGTTACTTTATTTAATGTACTTGTAAGATTTTATTTATCTTTCCAATTATTGTACATATTCAGAAAGATACAGAACATATTTTATAACAAAGTTTATAAAGTATAACAGTTTATTGGGGAGATTATTTTGAACGAGAATTGTCCGTGAATGTAAATTTTATCTTCACTTTATCCTAGTTAGTTTTTACACATGTAAGAAATCCAATTTATTTATATACAAAGTTTATAAGTTTGATATATTAAATAATTTGTAAGAAAATAAAATAAAACTTCTGGAATAACATTATTTATTTTTTAAAATATATTTGTAGATTGAAATATATTTGTTACGTTTTTGATATCAACAAAAAACAAATTAATCACTATATTGCAAATAAGTTATTTAAATACTCTATATTGTTAGCCTACTGTTAGTAGATATTTTATTTATTGCCATAAAATATTCTTATTTAAGTAATTGCCGATATTCATTTTGTTATACCATTGCATACTAGCTGTTTTGTTGCATACTAGTTTTGAAAGATAATTTAAACGATTGGAGATATCGAATACAAGAATTGGATCGTTGTATATAATATTATAAGGAATAGTCTATACATCTTTTTTATTTCTAATTTTATCTTTTTAAAGGTAACTTAGCATTTTATAGCGTGTGTGAAGCTAACGTCTCATTTCGCGGAAACTCGCAAACTATTGAGAGTTCTGACTTCCTTTTGAATAGAGTTCCTGATAGGTTAAACCAATAGTTCTGCCCATTAAAGCCAAAAAACGCGCCAGTACAAACTGAGACGCTAGGTTCACGCAGCGTCTCACTTTGTCCTGCGAAAGTTTCCGGTACAGTATTTTGTAGGTTTTTAAAGGATCTATAGTTCTACATGAGTTCTAGAAAGAGTTCTGGCAGCCCTTTAAGTTGAAATATCTGCCACACCGAAGGAGCACCTAATTCGGCGTTTCGATATCTTAAAGGTGTATAAAAAAAAGGAATTTTTTGGCATCATTTACGTAGGAACACCTAATTTTGTAATACATATTCAATAAGATAATTATTCGCCAGCGATAAATTAATAAAATGTGAGTATTAGTCGGCCTGACTGGCAGTAATTTAACAATGTTTTGACCCGTACTTTGGGTCCGGACTTCGGCACCTAATTAGCACTTAATTAGCACTTAATTTTCCGATATATTAGAATTTGGTTAGCGCTGGTGGGGGGGCTAACTTAATAGGGGTATTATAATTCTCCTGTAGTTCTGAACGTGTCGTAACGTTTTCCAAACAGTTCTAATAATGATAATTATTATGATGATATTATTTAATCATTTTTTAAATAATTTTTAAGTCCCGAAAAAGCTGCATTTACGGGTATACATATGGGTAAGACGCTGGCCGACTTTCGATAGTTCTGAGAGTGAATAAATAATGCTTATTATCAGAACTTTTTAGAAAACGTTTGGATACATTCAGAACTACACGAGAATTATAATAGAACTGTCGAAATCACAGAACTGTCGAAAATTGGCCAGCGTCTCACCCATATACCCGTAAATACGGCTTTCTCGGGAGATAAAAATTATTTAAAAAATGAGTAAATAATGCTTATCGCCGGATCTCCGCGGAAAACGTTAGGACACGTTCAGAACTACAGGAGAATTACAATAGAACTCACAAAACTGTCGAAAATCGGCCAGTGTCTCACCCATATACACGTAAATGTGGCTTTCTCGGGATTTAAAAATTATTTAAAAAATGATTAAATAATTATCATCATTAGAACTTTTTGGAAAACGTTAGGCCACGTTCAGAACTACACGAGAAATATGATAGAACTCACAGAACTTCGAAAATCGGCCAGCGTCTCACCCATATACCCATAAATGCGGTTTTCTCGGGAGATAAAAATTATTTAAAAAATAAATAAATAATGCTTATCGCCGGAATTCCTCGGAAAACGTTAGGACACGTTCATAACTACACGAGAAATATAATAGAACTCACAAAATTGTAAAAAATCGGCCAGAGTCTCGGTAAATGCTATTTTTTCAAGATAAAAGTTATTTAAAAAATATTCAAACAATTGTCATTATTAGAACTCTTTAAAAAACGTTAGAACACGTTCAGAACTACGCGAAAATTATAATAAAACTAACACAATTGTCGAAAATCGGCCATTGTCTCACCCATATACTCGTAAATGCGGCTGTCTCGGGCGATAAAAATTATTTAAACATAAAAAAAAAACAATTTTTATCGCCAGAACTCTTTCTAGAACTCATGTAGAACTATAGATCTTTTAAAAACCTACAAGATACTGTACCGGAAACTTTCGCAGGACAAAGTGAGACGGTGCGTGAACCTAGCGTCTCAGTTTGCACTGGCGCATTTTTTGGCTTTAATGGGCAGAATTATTGGTTTAACCTATCAGGAACTCTAGAACTATTCAAAAGGAAGTCAGAACTTTCAATAATTTGTGAGTTTCCGCGAATTGAGACGCTAGCTTCACACACACTTTATAACTTGAGTCTGCGTATTTATTATATCGTATTACGGTATTACCTCAGTTTTTGTATTTTATACATTTGTTTTTATTGAAAATACTGTTTCAAGTAAATAAAATTAATAAGTTAGTCAATTATTGAACATGTTTTGCCTAAAAATACTAATATAGTAGCCAGGATATACTACTATATTATAATTGAAGGTAAATTTTTTTAGTCATTTAATGACTGAAACTCCATCAATCGATTGATTATCTAATTATTTAGAACAGGATTTACGAGCGTATGACACATTTTTGCCTAAAATAATCTTCCTAAGTTACCTAAAAATTGCTTTATATTTATTGTAAATCTGCTGTATTACGGAGTGCTCCAAAAATAATTTTCAATTTTATAATTTTTAACTCTCTCCATAAACTTGCATACTTTGATGAGTAGAGTGAATGTCGAATAAATTTTTGAAAATGACATGTTTATATATGTATACAGGGTGTTCCAGAATTGCACAGCACTATTTTAGGGAAATATTTTCTAGGTCAAAATGAACAAAAAAGTTTATGTAAATATATGTATTGTCTTAAACCTATTTATTAGTAAGATATTAAAGAGTAAAGATTAACAGTAAAACATTTGAAGTATGTTTTCGAAGTGGCCACCGTTTTGTTGAATGCAGCATTTAGCACGATATATCCATATTTCTCTGGCACGTCTTATGGCATCAGGATTATTCCTGATAGTTGCTGCAGCTTTCATTATGCGATTTCTTAATTCTTCTTGCGTGCCAATAGGTCTATAATAAACTAAATACTTTATCTGACCCCATAGAAAATAGTCTAACACGTTAGATGCCATAAGACGAGTCAGAGAAACATGGATACATCGTGTTGAATTGTGGCTAAATGCTGCATTCAACAAAACGGCGGCCACTTCGAAACCATACTTTAAATGTTTTACTGTTAAATATAATCTTTACTCTTTAATATCTTACTAATAAATAAGTTTGGGACATATGTCTATATAAACTTTTTTGTTCATTTTGACCTAGAAAATATTTCCCTAAAATAGTGCCGTGCAATTCTGAAACACCCTGTATATATCGTAAGTATTTACAGCAGTAGACAATAATTGTGTTTCTAATTTATATTGTTTTGTTTTTAAATTCAACTCACATAATGTAATGTGTAAGAACGTATTTTTTAACCAAGTTTTTTTTTATAGTATACATTATATGTTGCATGAGAGGATTGACAATAAAATGACAGGGAAAGATTTTTAAGAGAATTTCGTAAAATAATTTTTTTTAATTTAATCATAAATTCTGTATGAAAATATGCATGTAATCGTATTATTAAGAATTTTGTTTGGAATAAATTCCACTTCATCAAATATGTTTTGGAGAGCTTTGAAAAGCCTTATATCATAAGAGGGAGAATTGCGGCAGGTCGGTAGCAACAGAGGTGAGGCGGGGTGGAGCTCGAAGGAGGGATGAATGGAACGGCAGCGCTACGACGCAGCGTCGGGGCTGGTGCAGGCGCCATCAGTGGTGGAGCCATCGAACCAGCGCCCATCGCCACTCTGGTTGTATACAAGGACGACGCTGGGTTTGGAATGAAAGTTTCTGGCGACAATCCAGTCTACGTTCAGTCCGTAAAGGAAGGTCCGCATGAAAGTTTCATGTTTGCATTAACATTTGCACAATTAGCTCTTAGTAGGCCGTAGAATTGTTTCGAAATCACGAAAATTGTCCCTTGGGGGACAATGCGTTTCGGTAAAAATAATTTTTATATATAATTTTATTTTAAATTAAAAATTGAAAAAAAACGTATGTATAATTATATATAAAATAGGTTCACATAAGTTTTCTTTTTCTTGTATAATCTCTGTTCATATATTGACCGGAAAAATAAGAATTAGAAAATAATTTGAAAAATAAAATTACATTCATTTTTTTCAAAAAGTGAAGTTTGACGAAATGAGAAAAAACGCCAAGATATAATTATATAAATGTAATAATTTTATGTAAAATATAATTATATATGATCAATTGATCATATGTAGAATATTGTATAATTTAATCGCAATTTTACTTTTTGTAAAATAAATGCGTTATTTTTTAAATTATTATTTTAATATTTTTTCTAATTATTTTTTATTTATTCTTATTTTTTCTATGTATAGGGTGTTCCACTTTAAGGTATATTAAGCTGTCTAAGTCAAATTATCAGAATACAATAAATTATATGTATATGAATGTAATTTGCTATTTTTTGCTTTTAAAAGTAATTATTTTGCCCCAACCAAGAAGATAATAATAAGAACAAAATATGGCGTTCAATAGTAAAATGCATTAAAGAAATTAGTTGCTCGCATTATTATATGAATGTTCTCTGAATTATTTGCTCAAGATGTCCAGATCCTGAATTTTTTGCTTACTCATTATATAAGTCTGTTTAAATAAAATATTTTGTTTTTTATTTCTTTTATCTCTACATATTAGTTACAGTAATAATTATGTGTCGACATTTAAACTAAACACTATTATTTTTTTATTTATTTATATTTATACAAGTATTTAAAAAAGTTGTGGTACTAATGCAACAGCATATTCTTGAGACTAAATTAAGTCAAAAAGTCCTGTACCATTTTTTCCTCCGACAAACAATTATTGAGATATCGTGAGCTAAACATTGAAAAAGTTATCAAGTTTTCCTTAAATGTCTCAAAAAGTATTAGGCAAATACAAAAATGTTTCAGATAAAAATTGTTTAAATTAATTTGTAGAAACAGATAACACAATAAAAAATGGGGGTCCTCATTACAAAAATTGACTCAGGTCTTATTGGGTCTAAAGTGAGCCCCGGACGCAAAATCTAGGTGACTCACCTAATGGCCCTCTCAAAACCCTATAATTTTTATTTAAAATTTTATTTTTTACCAAAATGCCATGTTTTCGAGTTATTAAGGTGTGAAACTTAAAGTGGGTTATAGTGTATGGACAGAGATTATACGAAGAAAATATATAATTTTAAAAATATACAGGGTGCCCCATTTTAAAAGAACTAGGCAAATATCTCAAAAAATATGAGATACGGAAAAACGTTTCAGACAAAAGTTGTTTGGTTTGAAGGGTAACAATGATTTGACCTTGGATGGTCATGTTTAGCTCACGTGAACGTCACCTTCAATTTCTTACATGGAACTCCCTGTATTGTAGTATATCGGTTAAAAGGGCATAAAATAAGAAATATTTTGGCGCAAACCAGAGGTCGATACGTTGACTTGCTTGGCAGTTATTTATGGTAAAAAATTGACTTTTTTCAACTTGGACCTTAAATAACTCCTGAACGGATCAACGTATCGACCTCTGGTTTGCGCCAAAATTTTTCTTATTTTATGCCCTTTCAAACGGTATACTACAATATGGGGGTTTCCATTTCACATTTTTTTGTTGGAGTCTCCTTGGGACACTGAAAAATTTTAAGTAAAACCCCCATATTGTAGTATAGGGTGCTATATGCACACGATATGTAATGTACTCGCAATGTTTATTCGTTAAAATCTGATATATTTAGTAAATTATATGTCTGTGGCAACGTATTGGCATTACTTCCACTGTAATGTTGCTGTAACATTTTATTGCAATATTTCTGAGGGCGGACATTTCAACGTTACCGTAGGCTTGCAAAAAGGTTGCAGAAACATTTCGCAACTTCCATGCAATATTACAATGTTTCAGTGTAAGGTCTATGCAATGTTTCTACAAACTTTTGGTGCTGTATGGGCAATTACAATAGATAACATATGCATCGATCTGTGTGTTACGCTTGTAATTTTTATTGTGGATTTATAGGCTGTATAAGAAAATTACAGATATTAAGTTTGATATAGATTAGTACATATATACACGAAAATTTACTAATAATGGTCATTAAATCTTGTAATCATGATCTCAAAAACTAGTGACTTCAAAAATATTTAAATACTGATTTAAAGCATTCCTTTTTTATAATTAAATATGTAACATTTCTGTGGTCCTTTAAAAGTTAATAAATTATAGGTTAATATATATACCTAATTATATATGTATATACATATATAAAATACAGGGTGTCTCACGGGAAGTTGCTGAAACTAATTAGCTTTTATTTTGTAACGCATGCGGGTATCGAAAAAAATAAGATTGCGTTTGATAGGAGACATTTTGCAGTTTTATTTGAGTATACTATTCTATATAATGGAAAATATATATCTAATTTTATTTAATTTTATGAAAAGTAGCAAAAAAATCAGACATTCTAATGATACATGTTTTTGAAGTGTGCACCGTTACTATTTTAACAAAAATCAATTCTCAAAAAGTGGTTAATGGTATAATAAATGATAGTTCCACAAAGTTTTATACAGTTTCCTTAAGGGAATTGATTTTTTTATAAATAGTAACGGTATGCACTTCGAAAACGTGTACATATTATTAGAATGTCTGATTTTTACTACTTTTTATCAAATCAAATAAAATTTAAAAAAATAAAACGTAATTTTATTTTTCTCGATACCTATATGTGTGCGTTACAGAATAAGAGCTATTAGTTTTAATAACTTCCCGTGGGACATTTTGTATATAACAGAATGTCCCGGGTTTTACCCGACAAACTGCAGGAGCATATTCTACAAGTGAAAATAAGAAAATAAATGTTATATGAAAGAACGGTGCTGGTTTAGGGCCAAAATCTGCTTATCAGGGAAATGTATGAAATTGATACAATATCTTTATATTTTTAGGCCTGCTGCAAATATTTTCTAATGAACAAATGGCAATTCTGAACAAAAGTTTTTTTTAATTATGTTTTTGAGAGAGAGAAAGGGTGGAGAGGCTGCGACCGCTTATTTTCATCAAAATTCTACATTTTTATAATTCTATGCTTTGCAGATTCACGCTGCGTTTCTTACTTTTTTAAATGTTTTCTGTAATATTTTACGTACATATTTTTCTTCTCTTACTGTGGGAATATAGTAAGGCTATAGAATATATACGAATATAAGTATACTTAATAAGTATAATACTCTGTGCGCAATAAGAATACAGTGATATACGCAGTCTTACGCTAGCTGCGCTGAGTAAGTATAGGTATATAATAGAAACAAAACCGTACAATTATTAAACAAAAAGAACTGTATCTAACAAACTAATACTGATACTGACTGTGACAGTGGCAACTGTCTGAGCGTGTGTCGCTCCAAGCGAGTATAAGTATAATATTACCGAGCAAGTCCATTAGAAAATATTTGCAGCAAACGAGGCTTTCCTGTAGAAAAACTGCATTTCACAAATTTTCCTGCAGTTTGGACAATTTTAAGGGTCAACAGGAGTCACGGTAGATTACAGATTCGAGTGTTTATTTTGACTGTTTACCCCTAAAGAGAGAATCATGTTACGTAAAACAAATCATACAATTCTATTTAAAAAATTGGCGATGACCTTTATGTGACCTTAAAAAATTTGATTTTTTTGAAAAATGATTTTATCATTATCTGTCTCCTTCAAAACCCTACAACTTTTATATGGAACATCCCAAAAATGTGTTTTATTTTCAAGATAATCGATTGTATCACTTAAAACGAGAGAAACACCCTATATGTATATGTATATATTATAGCAACAGTTGTATGTAGATACACTCTTGTAGATTATTAATGTTTTTACAAGAATGGTGTATTTTAGGTGGTGCAGCAGCAAGAGCTGGTCTTCATGCGGGCGACAAAATAATCAAGGTGAATACATGATAATAAGGTTTACTGGGAAAGAACTGCAGGAAGCTTGTTAGTCTAGATTGTTAATTACTCTTTTCCTTCTATGTGTGATATACTATACGTGTCATTTTTTGCTGTATAACTTTTCATGTTTATAGGAAAAATTTTACTTTATATGTTAGAACAATTTAGTGTGCATAATTGCATGTAGGATGTGTTTATTTTGTGCTTGTACTACCTATTGCAATGCATTATCGTATGTGAACTATTTGTATTTGTAGATATATATGCAGCCAATTTTTCTAAATGCATTTATACTTACAATTAGATTTTATATGATAAAACGTCAAGGGCCGGTTGTTCCAATCTGTTGGTAAAGTAACTAATAGTTAAATTATATGTCTATCTTTGTCTAATTTGAAGGAAAAACAAAGACATATATATGATTTAACTATTAATTAGTTTACCAATGGATTGGAACAATCGGCCCTAATTGATGTAGACTTGATTTTTGTTTGACAAAATTATCACAGTGTTGATAAATTGAAACTTACAAATCTGTTTAAATTAAAATATTACTTTTTAGTAATATAATTATAAATAGTACCTATACATTATAAAGTATATATTATAAACAGTAATTTTTTTATGGTATAATTATTACATATAACAAATTCTATCTTCTTATTCTATATTTCCTTATTTCTTATCTTCCTTTCTTTGAGCTAATTTTCTATTATTTTGTCACGTACGCTTAGTCGAATGCTAAATGTGGATTAGTGGAAAAAAAACACGAAAAATGTGTAAAGACGAGAAATAAGGGGGCGATTACGATAACTTGGGCCCCTTGATTTGACTGTGGTTTCTGGTAGTATTTTTTACGTTGAACAAAAAATTATATAGGTCTTATAGGGCTAACTGCTCTAGTTTTCGAGATATACAGTATTAAAGTTAAAAATAAATAATATAAATTTTTAAATAATACTTTGATTTCCAAAGTGTATTACTTGATCTGACGGTTTTTTTTGGTAGTACAGTCGAACCTCGATAACTCGAATTTCAAGGGAACAGAAAATAATTCGAGTTATAGAGGTTTTCGAGTTAAGGAGTTTTCGAGTTATAGAGGTATGGAAAAAAAATTTGACTTATAGAGGTTTCAAAATTATACATATTGTAAATAACAGGGTAACAAAAAGATTTTAATAATTAATAATTTTTAAAGAAGTTTTAAAGAAGTAGTGACCATTTTTTAGTGCACATTCTTCTACATCGGGAAAATCTGCCTCTCTCTTCCTTTTTCTTTCTAATTGACCTGATGATGCACGAGCTAAAATATACTCTTCGTTTTTCATTATAGTAGAGAAAGAGTACTTGCAGGGATGTCATATTCTGCAGCAATGTCTTTCTTCGGTTTTAATCCACTTTTAACATCCATAATTACTTTAAATTTGTCCGATACGGTTAACGATTTTGATTTTCTACCTGAACTCATTTCCAAGCTTGTACTTATGAATCTAAAATAACAATAAATATGAAAAAAATGTAAAGTAATAAGTTATAAAGTGATAAAATATAATCAATTTCTTACGTGTTGAGAAGCACGTCTGAATATCTCGACGAGTAACGTTTGAATAAATTAAAGTCAGCAACAGTGAAAAGTCATTAGAGAAGTCATATTAGATAAACAATAATGTCAAAACAAACAAACTAATCTAGGACATTTTTCCTTATTATTTTGTCATATATTGCGTTTAAAATTTTGTCAGTTGTTTTAGCGAACGGACAGAGAAAGAAGAAAGTTAAAGAGAAAGAAGCTGATGCAAAATCTTTTTACTTTGAGTTATAGAGATTTTATTGATCAAAATTCGAGATGTAGAGGTTAGTTTATAACATTGACCTTTACATCTCGAAACGATTCGAGTTGTAGAGGTGAACTAAGGTAATTGGTACGCTGGAAAAATGCTTCGAGTTAATCTCCTACTTTTTCTTCGACTTACAGAGGTTTTCTTCGAGTTACAGAGGTTCTTTTCGACTTATAGAGGTTTTTTCAAGGGAATAAAAAAAATTCGAATTATAGAGGTTTTCGAGTTATCGAGGTTCAACTGTATTTTTAACTGGGAACATAATTGTGCCAGAATCATTGTATTAGCACGCTTAGTTTCCAAGATATGCAAAACTTAATTTGTAAAATGCAACTTTCCACGCGAAGCGAGGTCCACCCCACCCCATTCCTGCTTCAGGACAAAACGAGGTCTATCATTGTACGGTTCAGGTTTTCAACTTTCCACGTGAAGCGAGGTCCACCCCATCCCACCCCTGCTTCAGGGCGAAATGAGGTTTATTATTGTACGGTTCAGGTTTTCAACTTTCCACGCGAAGCAAGGTTCACCTCACTCCACCCCTGCTTCAGGGCGAAACAAGGTCTATAATTTTACGGTTCAGGTTTTCAACTTTCTACGCGAAGCGAGGTCCACCTCACCCCATCCCTGCTTCAGGGCAAAACGCGTTCTATTAAGCGAGGTCCACCCCACCCCATTCCTGCTTCAGGACAAAACGAGGTCTATCATTGTACGGTTCAGGTTTTCAACTTTCCACGTGAAGCGAGGTCCACCCCATCCCACCCCTGCTTCAGGGCGAAATGAGGTTTATTATTGTACGGTTCAGGTTTTCAACTTTCCACGCGAAGCGCGGTCCACCCTATCCCACCCCTGCTTACAGGGCAAAACGAGATTTATTATTGTACGATTCTGCAATATATGGGTTCAATATCGTCAGATCAACTAAC
This sequence comes from Leptothorax acervorum, assembly GCA_035220615.1. Classification (NCBI taxonomy): domain Eukaryota; kingdom Metazoa; phylum Arthropoda; class Insecta; order Hymenoptera; family Formicidae; genus Leptothorax; species Leptothorax acervorum. The sequence continues at coordinate 87,731 of JASTWQ010000497.1, read as the reverse complement.
TGGCGTTTTGGAAACCGAAGTATTATTTAAAAATTTTTAACACAGTTTTAATACAATTATGTACAAAGTGTCGGGAGAATCTAGAAAAATTGTAAAAAAATAATTTTTATCCTTTTACAATTTTTCTAGATTCTCCCGACACTGTACATAATTGTTTTAAAACTGTATAAAAAATGTTCAAAATATCGGTATATCAAAAGAAACGATCAAGGACTAGGTACGAACGACTGAGAAGCACGTTCCAGCCCTGAGCGCCACACAGACGAAAGCTTATATTATTTATTTTTCACTTTAACACTGCGTATCTCGTGAACTAGAGCAGTTGGCCTTATAAAATCTATATAATTTTTTGTTTAGCGGAAAAAATGCTACCAGGAACCACAGTCAAATCAAGGGGCCCAAGTTATCGTAATCGTGCCGAAATAAGAGTAAAAAATTAGAAAAGAATCAAGTACATTTGGGATTTAATCTGAACAGAGAATATTTAACTTATTTTATAATTTGTTTTGTTAAAGCATTTTAAAAATAATTCTTTGAATTGAAATAAATTAGAGTATATCTATAAGGCATATTAGCTCTTTATTGTTATAATGAATAAAATGTTACATGAGACATAGTAGTTTTTTTGTGTTCAAGGTGAATGGAGTCAATGTGATGCAATCTACGCATACTGATGTAGTTCAGCTTATAAAATGTAAGTATTTTTATTTTTTAATTTAGGTTTATTAAGGTGCGCCTACATCTATCGTAACGCTGCGATCGTGGTCGTAAGCAAAGAAGCTCTCGTAAACAATATATCTATGTTAATATATCTATAAACACACTTTTCTTCGCACGTTGAGAAGGCTGACAGAATAGGTTACTGTTGCAACGCTATACAAGCGTCGTAATCGTCAGAGTTCAAGTTGAATCAACTCATCGATGAGGTTACGATAACTATCACGACGAGCGTTACGATCGTCGTAAGGAGCTTACGATAATCATTTACGATAAATGTAGCCGCACCTTTATATATATTATATGTATATTTGTTTAATTGAGAAATTATCGATACTGTGAAATATGCCATTAGTATCATTATATAACATGAGTTATGGTACTTGAATAATTTGGGAAATATAATATCGAGTAAGATAAAGAAATGATTATTACAGAAATAGTAAGTATGTATTACCTACTAAAGATGAAAGATCTCATTGTCAGTGTGTTGAAAAAGGTGACTTTTATGCTCCAAGGGGAATGATCCTTGAAATTCAAAGAAAATATATTAATATAATACATAATTTATACATACAGGGTGTCCTAAAACTCGCGGATACGGAGTCCAAGACGCGATTCTTTATGCAAAAAGAAATAACTTTTTTTGTTATCAAAATTGCGTCTGACAAGTTGTTTCTGCAGGAGAGCGGGTTAAAGTTACCGAATGAGCGCCTTCGTCTGTGTGGCGCTCAGGGCTGGAGCGTGCTTTTCAGTCGCTCGTATTTAGTCCTTGATCGTTTCTTTTGGTATACCGATATTTTGAACATTTTTTACACAGTTTTAAAACAATTATGTACAAAGTGTCGGGAGAATCTAGAAAAATTGTAAAAGAATAAAAATTTTCATTTTTTTACAATTTTTCTAGATTCTCCCGACACTTTGTACATAATTGTTTTAAAACTGTGTTAAAAATTTTCAAAATATCGGTATACCAAAAGAAACGATCAAGGACTAGGTACGAGCGACTGAGGAGCACGCACCAGCCCTGAGCGCCACACAGACGAGAGCGCTTATTCATTAACTTTAACTTGCTCTCTTGCAGCAATAACTTGTCTTTTGATAAAGAAAAAAGTTGTTTCTTTTTGCAGAAAAAATCGCATCTTGGACTCCGTAACCGCGAGTTTTGGGATACCCTGTATATTAATAATATAATTTTTAAAGACTTCGAAAAACTGGTGGAAATTGTGGAAATTTAAACACAAAACGATTATACTTGCAATGAATTACGGTAATAATTCGGACAATACTGTTATACATCGAATTATTTAGGACGAAAAATTGTTTTGAAAAAAGTAATTTCCAAAATTTTGTAGCATATAAAAAATTATTTTATAGAATAAATTGTTTTATTACGTTAAAATTCCGAGAAAATAAAAGTTAGTAGGTACATCAAAGATTGTGATTTTAGAAAGTAAATAGAAATATAATAATTAGCAGTGTCTAAAATTGTATTTTTTGAATAAGATATTCTAGATTTTACTACTATTATATTTTAAAAGAAATTCTGAATTTTTTAAATCTGAAATGCAATATAACTAAATCATATGATTTCTAAGATACGAGATTTTTTTGTAAAAATTTTATTTTACCACACTTGTATTTCACTATACTTGCAATAATGAGCAAAATCTGAAAATTTTGGCCTATTTTCGTAGTGAAAACTTTCTTCTTTTTTCTTCTAAATAACACAATAAAGCTATATTGTGTGTGAGTATGTGTACGTTTGCGTATGCGTGTGCGTGTAAAGCTGGCGTCTCATTTTGTGGAAACTCACAAACTATTTAGAATTCTGGCTTTCTTTTCAATAGTTCTAGAGTTCCTGATAGGTTAAACAAATAGTTTTGCCCATTAAAGCAGGAAAAATGGGTCCGGAGAAACCGAGGGACAAACTGAGATGCCAGGATCAGGCAGCACAAGTTCCGCAACCATATTTTATCGCGAGATCTATACCTAGTTTTACAAGAGTTCTATAAAGAGTTCTGCCACATAAAAGCGAAAAAATAAATTTTAACTAAATAAAGACTAATCACAATGTAATAAGCCTATTGAGTTGAGACTGCAGGCTGAAATCTCGGAGTTCTGATCTATATAAAATAATGCTTTTTGTATACTTCTCAGCGTACTTAAGCATTCTCTAAAGAGTTCTAGGTACTAGCGGTGTTGTATGATTTTTAATCATACATTACAAATTAGGTAATTATTATGACCTGTAAAGGCGTTTTATAAAATAGTTTTTTTATAGTTTTGATTTTATTTAAGTATTTTAACGACGAACATTGTTTTAAAAATTTCTTAATAATTTTTATCCCCCAAAGAAGGCGCCTGTATGGATGGATAAATACGTGGGTGAGATGCTGGTCAATTTATGACAGTTCTGTCTGTTGTAAAATCGTTCTGACCTTAGATATTTTATGAAGAGTGTTCTGACAAGAAAAGTAGTTTTTATATTTTTTAAACAATTATTACTTGAAAAAGATGAATAAATAGGTGAGACTTTGATCTATTTATTCATCTTTGACATTCCATGTGTTGTAAATTAATTTTCCTATAGTTTTGATCTTATTTAGACATACATATAGACGGGGTGTGTTCTGACGAGAAACATTGTTTTATATTTTTTAAACAATTTTTTCTTTTCGAGAGTTCTGTGTATTCTAATAGAGTTTCTGTATGGTTCTGAATGTATTTAACCATTTTATAAAGAGTTCTGGCTATAAATATTATTTTTTATTTTTAAAATAATATCTATCGAGAAAAGCATCACTATAAGTATAGAAGTGAGACGTGGTCAATATTACAGTTTCGTGTTTTATAAAATGATTATGTAGTTTTGAGTAGGTATAGCTATCTCAGATCTCTCAACAATTCCTCCCATTTTTTTATCAGGAGACATTATTTATCAATTTTATTTTATCGCTTCTCTTTTATGAACAATAAGAACAGGAGTTCGATTAGAAATCAATAAATATTCTTTTTTCAGAATTTTATGAAAAAATTATTATTTGTCTCTGACTCACATATATGAAAACTCAAAGCATGAGAATTATGCTCAATGATGTAAGCACATGAGTTTATAGCGGTGACTACTTCAGTCGACTATTACATTCGTGTTGAGCGCATAGAGACACGTTTGTACCCACAACGTGTTTGCAATATCGTGTATGCTCTAGTCGCATAGACACATCGCAGAATCGTGCGATGTTGTGAGTGGCATGATTTGTGTCTTAAATCTTGTATTTATTAATTGTCGATAGTTGACTTTTATATACAGTGTACATTGTAATTGTTGTGATAAATGATGATATTTCTGGATACCTCAGTGATCGTAATTTCTGGATGTATCAATGTATAGTAATGGGATTAAGAGATATTGAATCACTTGGAACAGGTATAAAGACGATAAAAATTTCGAATCATCGTACCTAATTTAAATCTAATCTTTGTATAATTAAATTGCTTCAAAACTTAAAGGAGGAATTCCAATACCTGTCACTGTACGTCTATATATATAAATACATGCGTATGCCAAAGATGAGTCAAGTTTATTTCTTGACACATGTTTATCATCCATATGATATTTCTTAACATATTACAAGCTATGGACAGCAATTCTATTTATTTAGCAAGAATTTGCTTATCACATGATACGTTTAACATGAATACTAGACCAAAATAAATGAAAAAATGAATGAACGAATAATATATAGATATATTTTTTAAAGCATTAATAATATTTCTAAAAAATATTTCTATATTTTTAAATTTTAGCTGTTTTTTGTAGAAAATTGAAAGAAAACAAAGGAAAGCAACAAACAAATAGTTTCGAAATTAAAACCTTTATATTTTTTACAAATAGTAATTTGTAGTAAAAAAATTTAAATTTGATTATTAATTTGTATATACCTATAGAATTATAATTTGCTTGATAGTTAATTTAAAAGAATATTTTTTATTATTTATACAAAAAATGATAAATTTATTTATAATTGTATTTGTAATATAAATATATTGTAAATATACAAATATTTATATTTATAATTGTGTGCAGGCGTGCATGGATATAGGTATACGTAAATATTGAAAGTAAAAAAGTGGATGGAAGAGGGAAAGGGGTAATCTATGGAATATGAGAATGAAAGCTAATTGATGAATTGAATGAGGAAAGAAGGGGATAATGATGAATGGTAAGAGTAAAGAAGAACAGGAAGGCTAGAAAGAAAGAAAGAAATGCACTATATAGAAGTAAAGGAATGGATACAATAAAATTTATGATACATAAATCAAGCCTATTTTTAGCATTGATATTGAGTATTCCCAAACAATAAAATAATTGTTTAATAATAAATCTAATAGGAAATTTAATCCCGAGTGGAAAAGTTTTAGTAAAAAAATACGTTCTTAAATGCTTGCTTTTAAAGTTATTATTTAAAAATTTTCTATTTTAGTAGAAATTGTAATAAAGCTTTATATATTCTTCTCGCTGGCTAGAAAGGATGTTGAAAATTCGGAAAACAGAGGGTAATTTTGGAAAGCAGAGTGAGAAGTATAAACTTTCTCCTCCAACATCACCTTACATAAACAATTAAAAGATATTCTGCTAAAAGAATAGTACAAACTTTCATTGGTGATTGTTCAAGCATTATATGACTATTTCAACAAGGATAGGAAAGGAATATGGTGGACCAGTCTCTTATTGATAAAACAAATAGTACATTTTTCAGGTTTTAGGTGTTTATGTTATTTTGTCTATTTGATTTAGCAATGAGTATAACTAACCAAAAATTTTTTAATTTTGCTCAATTTATTGTTGCGTGTACACTGTAGCATTATACATATTAGGTACGGTTGAGCAAATTAATAGTAAAATTAAAGTAAAACATACGAATACTCGTGTTGATTGAAAAGGTTCGAGAAATCAATATACTCATCTCAGCAGACAGCAAGAAAAAAGAAATTATTTGTGCAGTATTTAAGCAGACAATCAATAGAAAATGATATAAGAGGACCGAACAAGCTCATCTGCTAAAAAATTAAAAAATAAGATTAATGTAATGGTAGATCAAGCTCTAAACTATCGAATTAACCCTAGAAAGCAAAACTGGGGTCCTTCTTGTCACCCCTAACGATTTGTAAGAAAAGTCATTTTTGCACATTTTGCGCTTTTGCCATTGCTTTAAATGGATTTTTTCAATATTTCTCTGAAAATAAACAACATGTTATTGTATACATCATCATTTTCCTTATTAAAAAACGAAGAAAATGCACTATTTAAACTATTAATTTACTGCTGATAGGAAGGATTGAGACACCGGAGAAGTTTGGGATGCCGTATCACTCCATTTTTGCTTTTGAAGCTCAGCAAAATAAGTTTTGCTTTCTAGGGTTAAAGATCTAGAAGTTAAAGCTTCTGGATACTCTTTACTTCTATCCTTGTTTGATGACGTCAGAAGCGAGAAATGAGTGGAAATGCCACGCTGAGCGTTCTTGCACTTTATTTCTAAATAAATGATATTTGCACAAAATAACACTACAGATCACTTCAGCACATTTCAAAAATACTCCGACTGCATCCCTTTCCCTCGACAGAATTAACAAACAGCCGTAAAATAAATGTAAAACGAAGACTAAGCATGCCGGCTTATGGTTAGGCTTTGTATTACATTCATTTTACGGCTGTAACTGTCGAGGGAGAGGGATGTAGCCGGAGTATTTTTGAAGTGTGCTGAAGTGATCTGCAGTGTTATTTTGTGCAAATATCTTTTTATTTGGAAATAAAGTGCAAGGATGCTCAGCGTGGCATTTCCACTCATTTCTCGCTTCTGACGTCATCAAACAAGGATAGAAGCGACGAGTATCCAGGAGCCTTAAAAGAAATTAACTTGTAATTGATTTGTAATCAATTTAGTATCATTTTTAAATCGATAAAAATTACAAAATTTATGTCCTAAGAATTTAAAACATTATTTTTGAAAATGGTGGCCACGATAATTCAAACACACTTTATTCGAGTAAATTGAAATTTTTAAGTAACATTTAATAATGTCCCGCGTATTGTTTTTGTTCGTATTTGTATGTGTTTGTTACAATGTTCGATTTTTATTGACACTTTTATTATTTGTAGATAGAGACTTTTTATTATTTTTATAGAAATTTTATTATTTTCGTTAAAATTTTATAGTTACAGAGTATACTTATAAAATGTACAGTTTTAAAGTGTTTTTATCATTGGCATTAATTTTTATAGATAAGGTGGAAAAGATTAGTGGGGGCATAAATAACAGAGTTTAATGATAACTGTATAATTAAGAGAATTCTTGATTATCCACTGCTAAGTATTCCGACTGCAAAAGGACTTCAATCTTCTTTCTTTATTTTTAAACATTTAGACATATCCAGAATTCACTTTGTATAGCTCAAAATACGTTGGAGACAATTTACTTTTCACAACACCTCCACGTAAAGTTTGACTTTCCATACCTGTAGAGCGGGACAAAAGTGGCCAATTGCACGTCAGCGGAAGGAAAAGGATCATTCCTTCTCTAGGGAGGTGTTGTGAAAAATATCGTGTGCACCACGGAAAGAAAGCTTTTTCAGACTCGTGTGATTGCCGCCCTCGCCTTCAGCTCGGACGGCAAACTTCACACTCGTCTGAAAATCGTCGCTTTCTTCCCTAGGTGCGCAATATACTATTACGTTCAAAAATATAAAAAATTGATATTTTGATTGTTTCAAGTACATCCTTTCTTTAAACTTTGTTGCAGCATCGACGCAAGTAGTACTGACGGTGCAGCAGAAACCAGTGACGTCGAGCAGCGCAGCAGCAGTAGCAGCAATAGCGACAGTGACCACAGCAACAACAACCTCTGGTCTGCAAGTCGGGGTAGTCGGCGCTACGAGTCAGCAGCATCAACGTCCGGTCAGTCTGTCGGCGGCCGGAAACATGTCTCCCTCGCAACCGACGACCTCCCTTCATCGAGCGTCCACCGCACCGGCGGGCGGTGCTCCGTGTAACACTCGAATCACGAGCCCGCAACCAGTTGACGTAAATATAAAGTGCATGTATTAACTGTCCTCTGTTTTTCTGCCCTTCTGTTTCTTATGCGGCAAGATCAGGAACGAAACAAAAGTGCAGGCAAATAATCGTGTACAAGTACAGTGTCTCATCTTAATTCGGACAATCGTATAATTTAGGAATTAATAATTAATAAGTATTAGCTATTTTTATATCAAACGTGATAGAAATGAATAGTAGGTAACATAGCAACAAATACATGTACAAAATTACAGTGTCTAGGTTTTTGGTTTATGAGAAAAAAAATTCCAAAAATTGTTTATTTTCCATTTTTGAGTGAATATCCTCTTAAACCTTAAATGTGGAGTATACTACCTATATTTTACATTTAAAAAAAAATATATTTTTCAAAGTAACTGCGCCATTTACTATCATTTCTGAGAATTCTACAATTTTTTAATTACAAAATTAAACTTATTTAAAGATAAATTAAATTATGTATAAAAGTTCTAAAATTCTTAAAAGTAATAGTATGCGGAGATGTGTGATGGACATACAGCCATAGACAAAATTATTAGGCATCCTTGTTTCTTCTGAATATCTTGGAACGAATGAGTTTTTTGTTTACGTGTTGTTTTCATTCTTATTGATCTTGTGAATGGTTTAAACAGTTGTCAAAGTTGATATATAAAGTTTATTATCTTTCTTAGGGAAACAGCAATATTACATTGTCAGAAAACTGTTTACTTCTATTTCGACTTTGATTAATACAGGCACAATTATTTCCATTTCACGAGCAATTGTAGACTTTTTTTGTTTGCAGGCAGTGAACTGACAAGAAGTCTAGCAATTGCTTGTGAAATGAAAATAATCGCGTCCATATTAATCAAAGATTTCTGAGTAATATTGCTGTTTCCCTGAAAAAGATAATGGACTTTGTACCTCAATTGTTTTAACTATTCACATGCAAGGCCAATAAGATAAAAACAACAAAAACACTATCAGTTCCAAGATATTTAGAAGAAAAAGGGTGCCTAATAATTTTTTCAGTGGCTGTATTTTAAAAAAACATAATATTTTATATTTTTTTATTCTTATGCATTTACAACACAGAAAATACTTGCACGTGAAACTACTCGACTTGAATGACAATAAGATCCGGTAAAGTTTTACAATTAGGGCCCCAACGAGAAATCAATCGCCACTTAAATATGTTGTAGGGGAGGTCTTTCTGAGTAATTCTACGCAAGAAAAAAGTGGGGGACGGCATTGGTTTAGAAGATATAGCAAATTGAAATTTCACAATTTTAATGCTTTTTATTAGATATTATAAAGTAACACCACGCCGATGACTTTGATCTTTACATATATTATAGAAGTCTTGTTAATAATATTTAACAAATAATTTGTTAAAGCAGCGAGAATAGTTGGTATATGAAAAGTACATGTTTATATGTACTTATTCATCGTACATATTTATATGTACGATAAATAGTTGATATATAAATATGTACTTTTCATATATCAACTATTCTCTGCTTTAACAAATTATTTAACCAATAATTGGGGACGGCATTGCTTTAGAAAATATAGCAAATTGAAATTTCAGAATTTTAATGCTTTTTATTAGATATTATAAACCTATAGGTTAGTGACGCGCTTTATAAGTATGCGCTTTGTAAGTTGAAGCACATACAAAGCACATACTTGTAAAGCGCGCCAATAACCTATAGGTTAGTGACGCGCTTTATAAGTATGCGCTTTGTAAGTTGAAGCGAGGTCCACCCTATACAGGGTTGGGAGGGAGAAAATGAGAAAAAACACTATACTCTGATATTTGGTTTTTTTATATATCAAATACGGATTAATTATTACTCATTGTCTTGTCATGTAATAACTGTTATAATTTTCAAATTTTTTTGTTAATAACTTTTTAATAAACAACGATTCCTTGCTAGAACCTTTCAAAGGTTACTCAGGAAAATGATCTCTGTAATATATGTCAAGATCAAAGTCATCGGCGTGGTGTTACTTTATAATATCTAATAAAAAGCATTAAAATTCTGAAATTTCAATTTGCTATATCTTCTAAACCAATGCCGTCCCCCACTTTTTTCTTGCGTAGAATTACTCAGAAAGATTTCCCCTACAACATATTTAAGTGGCGATTGATTTCTCGTTGGGGCCCTAATTGTAAAACTTTACCTAAGATCCGACTAAAGAACAATTTTTAACCTTCTAATGGTAAGGTGACTTTTCAGAACATATTTAATCAATGTAGAAAATGTGTAAAAGACGTTAATAATAACATAAAACTCCTTCCTCTGTTTATTTATATGAAAAAGAATGCAATAAAGTTTATTAACTAATTTTAAATAGTTGCAGTAGAACAAAAAACTGTAAAATAGATGAAGCCGTGGGGTTGCATCCAACCCATGGTTATACATATAAATAGGTCTGGACACTTCTTCGGCTCGCAAGCGTTTCCCAAATAAAGCCAGAAAACCAATATGGCATCAAATGTAGTAAATGCTTTTTAACTCTTTTAAACGTTTTTAAACGTGCTTTTTCGGTCTGACGCCATATTAGTTTTCCGGCTTTACTTGGGTCCTACTTCTCTCCTATGCTTGCGGCATAGGCGAGTGTCCAGACCTGTTTGTATGACCGTGATCCAACCCTATCTTACCATTAGAGGATTAATTATTGCGATGCATTTAATTCATTTTTTCAAAAATACCGCTTGTTTGAAGAAGAGAACGACGTTAGAAAAAATTTCTAGTTATATCATTGGTCGATAATATTATATTTTTCTAGTTTTCACCGATTTTTTGAGTCGATCTTTTCTACGAAGAGCAGGGTGAGATAGATCTCTAAAACAAATTATCCGAAAAATTCTTTTTTTCTTGAAAATCACGGATAAGAATGTTAGTTTAAAGCAATTACTGAATTTAACCCGTTATAAATGAACGTGATTATTGGGCAAAAAAGCAGCAAATTGATGGATAAATAAAGTCTTTCACAGCGCCGAATAATGGGGATATAAGAAAGTTGTAGCATTTTAGTAATCCCGAGTATCTAATCTAAGCGTGCAAATTTTTCAATTTCTTGCCGTGTTGTTGCGTGTAATAATGTCATTTATCATGAACTTCTCTTCTTCATTGCGTAATTAAAAATGTTATTACCAATCACTAAACGGCGATTAGTAATAACATTTTTAGCACTGAAAAGTTGCACACAAAATTATCTTTTATCGATTTGTATTACCAAAGCTATAATTATAAAAAAATGATAAGTGTGTATGATTCTGGTCGAGCTTGTTCTGTACAAATATTGCTCTTATTTTTTCAGCTAGAGAAGAAACGGCAACTGGAAACGCAGAGAGTTCACACATTCCAGCTTATGTTGGAAAAGGAACAAAGTTACGTAGACAAATTACGGAGCGAGTTGGCAAAAGCTGGTACCGGCAGTGGCAACATCAATGTCACGGCCGTGCAAGCAGAGCTGGCGGGTGCTGAGAGAAGAGTACGCACCTTGCAGGAACAGCTTGCATTGATTAGCACGACGAACGAACAGGTCTGCATATTTATACTTTTTTTTCTATATATTTCTTTGTACACTACATTTTTTAGCAATTGATCTGATACATGCTTATCAAAACTTTTATTTATCACCTAACACATCTAAGAATTTATGTATATGAAACCAAAAGATACTATAGTTGGAAATTGAGGAAGAAATTCAATCTTTTAAATTAAATAATTCTAATAAACATACTTATAGACAACATGTGCTTACTAAAAGATTATACAGGGTGTCCCGAAATTCGAGGATAATAAGATTGCAGCGTGAAAGTTTGTGAAAAATTAAGTAATGAAAGTGCATGCCATTTTTCCCCCCGTAAAGTAGTAGTTTAAATATAAAGGTTTAAGGTATAACCAATCGTAAGCATTGGTTAAAAAGTCATCTATCCGTGTGTCGTGCGTGCAGTGGTATTAGATGTCGATGACTTCTCGATCACCGACACTAAACAAAACGTTGCCACTGTACGTATACTACCGCACAGTCATACGTATGCAGATAAATTAAAATATCGAGTTGAATTACCGCTGAATGTTATAGTAAATGCATGTAGCAAAGAAAGTAAATTCTAATAAATAATATAAAATTATTTTATTGATTAATTAAAATTACGAAATTAATTATAAGATTAGTATAATAATTTACGTAAACTAATAATAAATAATATTATCAATTTTACTCGAACTTTCAAATCTAATCATATGTAGTACACATTTGCTAGTAAGTGCGTTCAATCGTTTAATCTTTTAATCGTGTATGGCCCTGAAAAGAGCCGATTTATTAGGACTGTTTCAGTTACAATAAATGTTCAAAATTCTGGCCATTTGCTTCGATACAAGCGGCAGCTCTTGTAATAATATTTTGGCTAGTGCGTCTTAACACAGCTGCATCAATATTATTTACGGCCACATGCAGTCTTTCAACAATTTCTTCCGGATTACGTGGTTTGTTAGCATATGCAATGTTTTTTAAATAACCACACACGAAAAAATCGACTGGAGTTAAATTGGGAGACCTATTGTATGATTAATTAAAAATATTATTATATCATAATTCATTATTATATCATATTATTATATCATATATTATTTGTTATTACCTTAGGCTATCTTATCGGACCGTATCTTCCTATCCATCGATTTGCGAATATCCGATTTAACATATTTGTTGCTCTCCTTACGCTATGCGCCTGCGTGAATTATTATACTAATTTTATAATTAATTTCGTAATTTTAATTAATTAATAAAATAATTTAATATTATTTATTAGAATTTACTTTCTTTGCTACATGCATTTACTATAACATTCAGCGGTAATTCAACTCGATATTTTAATTTACCTGCACACGTATGACTGTGCGTACAGCGGCAACGTTTTGTTTAGTGTCGGTGATCGTGAAGTCATCGACATCTAATATCACTGCACGCATGACACACGGATAGATGACTTTTTAACCAATGCTTACGATTGGTTATTGGGATCTGTCAAATAGGCGGGACTGGGCGAAAGTAGGGCGAAATCCGGGGGTCAATCATGAATCTTTTCCCCTAGGGTGGAAACGTGAAAAATGAAAAATCTCTCTTTCTATTGATGTTGAATAGAAAGAGATAGTCATATAAAACTTTTCACTTTGCACGTTCCACATTAATACATGATTGACCCCCAGCACCCAAAGAATAATATCTTCTTTTGCCACCAGAGGTCATGCCTCAGTTTGACAGATCCCAATACCTTAAACCTTTATATTTAAACTACTACTTTACGGGAAAAAAATGGCATGCACTTTCATTACTTAAGGAGGCTCTACAGGTACTTTCTAGTCAGTTAAGAGATGAAGAGAAAATCTTCAAATTCATCAGTTCTAAGTATTCATAAAATATTTTCATGAATTTTGATGACGTAGAGCCTTGTGTCCACGATGCTAGAACTGTGTCCGAGTTTCGGTTTAAGCCAATGAAACTGCTACTTTTCTGTAAGAGCTGCTAGTTGATTGGCTTAAACCGAAACTCGGACGCAGTTCTAGCAACGTGGACACAAGGCTTTAGAGCTTATATCATACCCATATTAGTCGAATCGAGGAATAATTATAAGTATCGTGTAAGTGCTCATTTGACTCCGGCTTATACATGCGAGAAAATGTAGACAACGTCGCGAACTTTAGTCTCGCTGTTCTGCTCATATGACCGCGGTTCTTTTCTAGTCGGTGACTGTGTTTACTTTTATAAATTTATAATGACTCTTCCAAGCCCGACCAATTATTGGAGAAATAAGGATAGTCTTGCGTGGTGTCAAAAGAGGAAAATTCGCTAAAAAGAAAGTTGTTCTTTGAATGTGGAAAATGCCCAAATATTTACATTACTATATCACTTTTACTCTTTACACGCAAGCGCTCACACACACACACGCACGCACGCGCAAACACACACACACACACACACACACACACACACACACATAAACAAGCACTCGTGCAGTCGCTGCGACGTTGCTAAATCTCCCTTGTTATTCGAAGCACACTACGTGAACTGTGATATGGCCTGTTTCAATAGCCAAAATATTGTATCACAAAATTTTACACGATAATTCTTGTTTTTCTCGATATTTCTGAAAAGCTTACATTAAGATCTATAAGAGCTCCGTTTTTGAATCTCTGGCAGGCCGCCTTCATATAATTAATATCTCGTTTCCTGTCTCCAGGAACCCGTCTGCCATAAGAGCTCATGTTAAAAACTGTGATTTCAAAATTTATTTTCGCAAATTTTTACACGATAACCGATGCTAAAATTTTTCGAGCACTTTTCTCGCATCTCAATTTATACGTCCACGAAGTTTTATCCAATTTTCAGATACATCCATTATCTGTAGAACCTCCTTAATTTTTCACGAACTTTTACGCTGTAATCTTATTATCCTCGAATTTTGGGACACCCTGTATATCATATGTATCTATTTTCGATGGAAAAGTATACGTTTATTGATTGAAATTATTCAGAAGATAAGTCTGATTGCGTTATACGATGCAAGATATAATGATAGGGATGAAGGAATAGATAATATAACGTTTTAGAACATAAGTAGTAACATATAAAATGTTGGAAAAAAATCGAAAACTTTAGAGCGTATAGACTTACTAGAAAGAATTGTAACATACACACAGAACGTGGCAACAGTAGCTAATCAACTTCTGTTTTTGAAAAAAGAGAGAATTGAGACAAACATGAGAGAATTGATCAATTATGTTATTTTCCATCCTATGTGTAGGAGCCATAAAAGATGTTTAAAGTAATTTCGACTAAACTTTGATTAATTAATTACTCGACGATTAACTTAGCCGGCTAGAAGTGATTATGGCAAAATTTTTAACTATGTAACTTGTCATTCTCAATTTAAACTTTTTTCTACATGTTAAAAATAAATAATTTTATTTATGTTGTTAAGGGGATATTTTACTTTGTTGTTGTCTGGTGTCTTCCAAGAATTTTTTTCGAGAAAAATATTGAAGCAATCAAGATGTATTTTTTTTTATAATTGTTTATTGACTTTTGTGATGATATTTTTTGTTATTGCAGTGGATTGTATGCGGATAGTTTTAAAGTAGGAACCATAGAAAGTGCACTTTTACTTGTGCTTTTACTTTTTACTTGATAAATTGATCGCTAATTAAGTTAACTAATCGGAATTTGATTAAAGATTAATTTAAAAAGTTAATTTAAAAAATTATCTATAATTAATATACATTAATCTTATCAGAGATAAAAATAACGTCTATTAAGCTGACAGCCACTTTAGCACAATCGAATAAAACATATAGTGCTCTTTTGTTGCTAATTTGTTGCTCTATTCCGGATTTTGTTGCTGCAGCCATTTCGGAAAAAACAGTGGCTTTGCTAGCTTTAGCACAGCTACATAAAAAAATAGAAAGAAATAAAAAACAAGGACATATTTATTTAGTGCTATTTTGTTGCTAATTTGTTGCTCCATTCCCAAATTTGTCGCACCACCCCTACCATGAGAAAACTACCCCTAATTAATCCCATCTAGCACAACACCGTAAGAATTTTAATTTTAAGAAATATCTCGACGGATTATATTTTGATTTTGTTGCTTCACATTTTCATCGATTCGGATTTTGTTGCCCCACCCCTATCATCAGAAAACTACCCCCAGTTACTCCTCTCTAGCACAACACATTAAAATTCCAATTTCAAGAAATATCTCGACGGATTATATTATTTTGATTTTGTTGCTTCACATTTTCATTGATCCAGATTTTGTTGCTCCACCCTTATCATTAAAAAACTATCCCTAGATACTTTTATCTAACACAATATTTTATAGCTCAAATTTCAAAAAATATCTTGACGGATTATTGTGATTTTGTTGCTTCATATTTTTATCGATTCTGATTTTCTTGCTCCGTCCTTACCATTAAAAAATGATTTTCTAATGATAGCTGTGGAGGAACAAAATCCGAATCGATGAAAATGTGAAGCAACAAAATCAAAATAATATAATTCGTCGAGATATTTCTTGAAATTGGAATTTTTACGGTGTTGTGTTAGATGTGATTAATTAGGGGTAGTTTTCTCATGGTAGGGGTGGTGCGACGGATTTGGGAATGGAGCAACAAATTAGCACTAAATAAATATGTCCTTGTTTTTTTTTCTATTTTTTTATGTAACTGCTAACTTAAACTTAAGCTAGCAGAGCCACTGTTTTTTCCGAAAAGGCTGCACCAACAAAATCCGGAATAGAGAAACAAATTATCAATAAAGGAGCACTAAATTTCTATACATGTTTTATTCGATTGTACTAAAGTGGCTGTGTCAGCTTAATAGACGTATAAAAATGGTCTATTTCGGCAAGTACGAATTTGTTTGCATTTTTGCATGGCTTTATACGATCTATTCTATATAAACCGATTTTTCTAATATACATATAAAAAGATAAGCATTGAAAAGTGGATATATATTTTATGTACAATCTTTTATAATTAAAATATTTTACTCCTAAATATTTTAATGTAAAATATAAAATGTATAAAATTACTTCTTGATGATCTTACATGTGGAAACGAGAAAAATTGATTTATGCAAAAGGAAACATGATTTTAAAAGTATATGAGCAAATCACTTATGTTGTCAAACATAATTTAATACAATTAATCTTTTTATTAATGTTAATTAACTTTTTACTTTTTTTAGTGAGTACTATCTATATGTCTCTAAAATTTCGAGCTTTTCTAAACACAATTGCAACAAAATTTTTTTAAACACTACGTTTGAAAATGCTTTTGTAAAAAAATATTACTAAAGAGCTTTGCATACTTTTAAAAATATGGTGTTATTTGTATGTAATATGAGAATTTGTTGTTCTAGATAATCCTAGTAAATAGGTAACTTTACGAGAAATAAAATCTTAAAAACAAAGGCACGAAGGACATGCGCTCATTAAATAAGTTATATAAAAAAAATAATATTGTCAGTATCATGTATATTAATAAAACTAAATATAATTTTAAATAGAAGATATTAAAATTTCAAGAATGATTTACACCTAATATTATTATTTAAACTATATATTTAAATTTATCAAATCTTTAAAAAAAAGTTCTCCCATTTTAATTGGAAATGGATATTATAATTAGCTTGTTAATATTACATATCAATATAAAATGTATAAATTGTGTGAAGTATTTTACAAAATAGTTCTTGCATTTGTACTTTTTTCTTCAAACTTTATGAAATGTCGAAAACTAGTGAACGATAAGAGAAATAAAGTTGTTTCCTGGTTCCTGCTGCAACTGTCCTTATTTAATGACGTCAGAAGTGAGAAATGCCACGCTGAGAATTCTTGCGTGCAATTTCCAAATAAAAAGATATTTACATAAAATAACACTTTAGATCACTTCAGCACACTTTAAAAATACTCCGAGCTGCATGCTTTTTCCTTGACAGATAATAGACAGCCGTAAAATGAATGTAATACGAAGCCTGTAACTACGCGTTTGCGCGGCGCTTGACTAGGCTTTGTATTATCTATCTATATAAAATAGAATGTCTGTTCTTTTTATACATTTTTAAACTATTCGACCGATTTGAACCAACTTTGGCACAGTTACTACGGAACCTCGATATTTCACTTACCGATCAGCTACTTCATCCCTTGGTTTTCCAGGGTGTTTTTTCGGGAATTTCGAGATTGCTCGCTCGCGATGTACACAGAACCTTGATATTTCACTTACCGATCAGCGATTTTATCCCTTGGTTTTCCCGGGCGTTTTTTAAGTGAAATATCGAGGTTCAGTGTACATTGCGAGCGAGCAATCTCGAAATTCCCGAAAAAACGCCCGGGAAAACCAAGGGATGAAATCGCTGATCGGTAAGTGAAATATCGGAAAAGCGGAAACTCAATAGCGTGAAACTCGAGTAGAAAAAGACCGGTTACGACATGTTCTATTAAGGAAAAAATTTATGCTGTTCGATTTGAAATTAGAGGCATTTTATAGTTATGATCCAAATTACGAATATCAATTTCATCCGAGAGTAATAATTGGGAAAATGGATGCAATATGTGATCATTGTCAAGCAAAAAGGTTTAAAACTGAAGCACCTGGTGTGTTGTTCAAATGGAAAAGTTAAATTACCGCTTTTAAACCCGACACACTCCTTATGTTTGTCCATAATATGGATATTGAAACACAAATGAAGTTGTTTGAAGAAAAACGACGCCTGGGCGAAGCCTGGGTAATCAGCTAGTATTACATTTATTTTACGGCTGTTTATTAACTGTCAAGGGAAAGGGATGTGATTTGAAGTATTTTTGAAGTGCGCTGAAGTGATCTAAAGTGTTATTTTCTGCAAATATCTTTTTATTTGGAAATGGCACGCAAGAATTCTCAGCATGGCATTTCTCGCTTTTGATATCATTAAATAAGGACAGTTGCAGCACGGACCAGGAGCAACCTTAAATATAATAAAAGTTTTTATGAACATAATTCCATTATATTTGCAATATATGAATTTGCTTGTAACGCATTGTCTTTCGACTCACTAGCAGATCTTGACGATAATGGGTGGGAGGGAGTCGGCAAAATTATTTGGTTTGATATTTTTCTTAGTATCACGCTTAGAGCTTTACTTCATGATCAACGACGAGGACGTGATAAAACTCCTGATCCCATTATTACTTTTTTTTATTTTCTTTGTATTTTTTTTTACATTTTTGAAACAGATCCAGCAAAACTGATTTTTTTTTTATTTGGAAAGGTGGGGTTTTAATCCCAAAACTGCCCCCTTCTTTAGAATCCGCCAGTGTTTCGACCTCATCCGTTATTTATTTGTATCTGTCACTGTCAAAGTTAGATGCAAGTACCTACTGCTAGTACAATTAACAATTTCGTCAAAAATTGAAGAAATACTTTTTGCTTGTTATATGTGTGTGTCACGATATAATGATAAAGTTTTATAAATTTCGCCAATTCAAACTTTACATTGTAATATCTTTTTGTTTATGGGGCACATAGAGTAAAAATAAAAATATTTTTGTTATGTAATCTAAACTCCAATTATTAAAAACTTTATTAGAAACTTAATTAGTCCAAGTATCATGAAGATATGACATTATGACAACGTACTTTTGTAGAATCGTGACCATGTCTCTTGCTAACATTCGAGAAATATAACAATCACGTACATTTTAAGAAAGCATATCCGAATTACCTATGCGTTTATTAAAACTTTTTTTTACGAAAATTTAGATTTTCTACGCGATCCCAAATTGTTTTTTTTTGCTTGACTATTTTTGTATGTTCTTACATTAGTCAAGATTCTAGAAAGTGCCTGAACATCTAATCTTATCAGCGGCAGATGGGTCAACACAAATATGGTTTTTTATTTATAATGTATCTACCTACTTGGAAAATTAATAATTTTTTTTATGTGAAAAACAATATCAGTAATATAAATAAATTTTTTCTGTGTAAAAACTTTATTTTTGAGAAAATCTGATATTTAAATAAGGTAAATCTCCTGTTTAGGGGAGGCAGCTCCGATGACCTTGACTGTTCGCGGAGCGACCGCGAGCGCTAAAGGATTTTTTGAGGTGATCGAAAACGAGTGAAGGCGGATGAGGTTTTAATAGAGTCTTTAATATAAAAGTTCGAATTTACAAGCATAAACAGATCGCAAGGACTCGGTCGCGCGCTACGATTTCCGGGAACACGATTGACTGCGAGTGTTATCGCGAAACTCCCGATGCGTTGAGCGCGTACACTGCGTAAACGGAAGATTCGCTTTAAACGTTCGCTTATAATGACATGCCGTTAGACTGCTAGCGAGTGACACCGGAGTCGCGAAGGCTCGGGGTTTTATTTCCTCGGACTTCGAGAGAATTCCGGGACTCGCACCTCCCGGTGACGATAGTCAGCCAATGAGCGGCATAGTTTTAGGACAGAATTGCCCGATATTCTAATTTGAACGCGATGAGTCGGTGACAAGGCGCAAACGGCCGATTATCTGTTATTGCCGTAGTCTTTCCCCGTAACGAGTGTCGCGAGTATAAACATAATAGTCCAGTCAAATTAGCAAAAATAGAAAAAATAATCGGTAAAAAGCTATAAATTGGTGGAGACCTTTATCTTGGCATACTATTGAACATACTGAAAGTCCTCTATCTGCAGGGCTCGATCCGCCATCTTGGAAAATAGGTGCTCCAATTCAGTTTTTTCCTCATATCTCGGTAATCGTTGATCCTATCGCAATGAAGGTTATTATAAAAAATAAAGCTAATTAAATTCTCTATAAAAAAGGTCCAATATATTTTTTTCGTAACTTTAATAGTTTTTCTGAAATACACTGTTGAATATATGGATATTTGTATTTTATGTCTCAGGCTGTCGTAAAAATCACACTTTCAGTGTAGAATCTGTAAAAAAAATATAAATAGACAAACAATATCAAATTTGTGCGTGATATTTTTCGTACATATGAAAATTTGGCAACTCTTACTATTTAAAATTGTAGTACATGACTAGTGCAGGGGGTAGCGTCATCTGTATAAGATTCTTCTGAGCCGTTCTCCTGAGGTTGTGAATCTGCAGGGCTATGATCATCATCTCGATCTTCAGCATCGATCACAAAGAAATCATTCTCGTCAAGCTCCCTCTCAACGGAACTCTCCTTTTCCGTGTCAAAAGTAGAATTTGAATTCAGACATGATGTACCATGGCAGTAACCACATATAGCCGCACAGTTTAGTCCTGCTTTTCTACACCCACAGGATGAAGTGCAGCCTTTTTTACAATTACATGATACTAATGTCAGCAATGAATCCGGAGCTGGTGCCTTGAGTGTCAGTACAGGTTTCAGACAGTCATTGATTTTTTTCCAACTCCAAAGTTCAGGGAATTTCTCATTACCACGCCACTTTTGTACCTGGTAATACACGCGGAACGAGTGTTGCTGAGCTGCTGTAGCTATAGGGGGCAACGAAGCTAAATTCGGTTTACCCTTGTAAGCTGATTTTGTGAAAAGATTGTACCGATGTCGATTCAAAGATGTTACAGGTGCACCGTATATAGCCATGAAAAAACGTTCTCCAGCTGGAGTAATATCATCATGAAAAGCGTTGTCGTCGTTAAATGTTGTTACGATATCATGTAAATCTTCTCGTTGCCTCAATAGTTGAAAGCATTTTAGTTTGCCCTTTTGTAAGAGACACGATGTTGTATCACAACTACTAAAAACGTGTGCAAATAGAATTCTATCTCGAAGTCGTCCATGTGATTGTAAAGTACGAGAACAGATCTTGCGTTCGGCTTTTCCTCTTCCTGGTTTCAGGAAATAAATATTCCGTTCTTGTGGAGCTAGAGCAGTTAGTAGAACGAGAAGGTCTATGTCCTCACCGACAATCACAGCTTCTTCAGAAGAAGATACTTCTATCGCTGTTGTGACGATAAGAGTATAAGCATCGTCTGTAGCCTGTTTAAAACCTTCAGCCTCAAATTTTTCCCATAACATCGAAATCAGTCGGGTTTTATTTCTTGCGTTGCCCAGAAACTTTTCTTGTGTGACAGTGGCTATCATTGTGTCATCAAAGAGTATGTCAGCACTCGTATGTTTCGCAGACCGTAGGCATTGATTCGCTGTTTTAGTGCTGGAAGCGCTATTGGTATAACCATCGAATACAATTATGGTCGTTGATCCGAAATTGTTTTTTACGTAGTTTATGTACATGGCGCAAATTGATCGGTATGTCTGATTTTGATGCCAAATTACGCGGTGCAAGAGATACCCACCGTCAATGACATGTCTGCAATCATTGAGATTCACGCGATCGCGCGACTCTTCAAGAATATTGTACAACGCGGATTTTTTAGTCTTCTGCATACCCGCCTCATTAAATAGAGAAAGTGGATATGGTGCCAGTTCGTATTCAAGGTAATCGACTAATTGTTCGTCATCTTTCTTTGCAATTATAATTCTTTGAAAGAGCAACAGAGGATCGTTTGACACTATCGCGTCGTGGATTTTGATAGCAGAGTTAACTGTAGCCAGAGGATGAACTTTATCAACACGCTTAAACTTTACGTCTTTGAAATTACTTCCGATGATTTTCTTAATCCCGTGTACTCCAATTTTTAATGCATTGTAGCAATCTATGGTGCTATCGCCGACAACTCCGGTACTAATCGAAAAGATTTTATCGGAATTCGGGAAAGGATCGTGAGAAGACAGCCAGTGCTGCAGTTACTTTACATCTTCGTTATCTCGTTCCATTCGTGACTCCCTTGAATCGATATGCTGCTCTCCACTGACAAAGGATAAATCGCAAAATTGTTCTAACCCGTCACAGATGTCTAGAAGGGCAGGCATTGCCAAAGTCCATTTGCCAAGAATACTGTCTGTAAAACCTCGACCAGTAAGACCGCCGACAGCTTTCATGCTTCTCATCAAGGTTTGCTCAATAACCATGTCCAACCAAGTTCCAGACCAAAATTTGTCAGTCCGTCTGATTGTAAAAAATCCTTGCTCTACAAATTTACGGTATTCTTCAGTATCCATATGAGATTCCAAATTGAACATATCTTGAAGATACAGGTGACATTCCTTAGCGTAAAGGATGTGGCCACTAGCATGGAAGAATGGCAACATATTTTGTATAATCTGCAAATGGGTTGTCCAGTCACCTTCTCTCTCAGATTGTATAAATTGCTTGACCAAAGTCTCCATGTGGAAATATTGAATCCACAATTTTGCTGTAGGACCTTTGCCTTCTACCTTCTGCAATTGTAGCGTGAGTTTCTCGTGAATCTGTTGAATTACAGGCTCTGCTGTAATTGATGTCAACGTCGGAGGGTTATGATTAAAGTCATGCAAAATATCTCTGATAGCATCACGTTCTTCGGTGTTTAGATCCATTTCTTGTAAAATATTTTTTGGCAGAGCCAATTGAACTAATAAGTGCCCTCTAATTGTTCGTGCATAAGCATGCCCTGACAGCATTTTTTCTACCGACAGTGGGGCATATATCACACTCAATAAATCTTTTAGGCCGCTACCTGCCATAATAAACCCAATGCAGCCAAGAAATGACATCAGAAGATGAAATCCCCCGAGTCTTAGTACGACATCACCCAAGTCTGAATCTTTACCCATCGCCGCAACTATATCCTGTGCTTTTACGTAAAGGGATTGATCGAAAGTGACAAAAGTAGTTTTAATGCCCAATTTTCGGGATTCTTCAACAGCTGTACATAATACGGTATAAATAGTATCATAGCTGCTCGGTGAATTTACAAAAGGCAAATAAATTACTTTCGACCGTTCAAACTTTAGCTCAATGTTCAACGTTTCCATAAACCCTCTCCATCCAGGGATATTAGCAAGCTCGCCAAACTTTCCGCACGTCAGATAGTGATGGCAGTTGGACGTTTTCCTCTAGATACTCCAAGCATGACAGATCACCGATGACGATATTCTTCAATCCTCTTCCATGTACGTTTTTGAATGTCTTCAATGATATCACACCCTGTTTTCTAAAATCGGCGGCCGTTGGAATTTTCGTAATTTTAGTGATCGATGGCTTAGGAATAATTTTTTCAGGAGTCACATATTTAATCCCGCCCATACTGTGGAATGTGTTCAATCCGTCGATAGTGCAAATGTTGAAATCTGCATTATCAAACAAAAATTGGCAAAATACTTCCAGCGACATTTCAGCGTCGGGTTGTAGACTTGCTGAAGCTTCCAATAATTGTGCCTTACTATATGATGCGCTGAAGCCCAAGCTAGACAGTAGCGTCACTAGATTTTTAGAACCAAATTTCCGGTATAAAAAAGCAGCAACGCTGATTAAAAGTGGTGACAAGAAAGATCTTGGCCTGGTCGCCAACATAATAGCGCTATTGAAATGCATTTTTGTTCGAGCTGCTGCAATTGGCATTTTCTTCCTTTAGTTATAACGTTTTCCAGAAAAATATCGAGGGATTCCGGTATGCAGTCTTTTACATTTGTCAAAAAATCATCGCTTGAAGGATATGCAGACGTGTCGTTGATTTGTGAGCGAATATCTTCTCGAATTATGGCTGCAGCTGCAGTGACTACTCGAAGGCGTTCTTCCCGTTCATCGGCTTTTTTTTTTGTTTATATTAATGATTCGATAAATTTGTATATCCTGTGTTTCGGAAACATATAGTAGTAACCTTCTTCTTATTTGTCGCTATAATAATCTCGTAACCGTATTTTTCTTTTAGTTTTCTTTTGATTGTTAGTTTGGTAGGAACGTAGTCTTTGAGTAGGTTAATCAGGTCAGGCAAAGAAAACTGGCAGTCGTCACTATTTTCAATGAAATCGAAAATTACTTCCATAGCTGTCGTTACATCATTAACAAGAGGGCGTCCGCCCCTAACCTCCTGTAGTTGGTTTTTTGAAAAAATTTATATAACAGCGTTTGTGATATATTGCTTCAACAGCGACTAAGTCCGATATACTTTCTAACCGCTGCTTCACTTCTCGAGCCCATTTGTCTCCTCTCTTTTCAGCCGCTTATAGAATGCTGCCTTTAACGTGTAGGGTCTGGACACGATGCACTTTTACACGTTTACTGGTTTCCTTCTTTTTTTCTTTTTCATAAAACACCGCATCTATGACTTCCGTGCAGTAAAAGCAAGCATTTTTAAAATCGAAGGGATCGACGACCTGAGCTTTCCCTTTGTCGGAGAACCCTTACTTTCGGTAATCTTTTTCAACGCAGCCTTAATATTATCTTCCCGGGTGTAGTCTTTTCGGCACGACACATGTAGAATCACGGAACTTAGTTTTTTCAGTTTTCCAGAAATACCGTCCTTCCTACGTTCACTTGATTTAATTACAGTATTTAGTCCTTTTTGTTTTACATTAACAGTTTTTCCAACAGAAAGATTTTCTTCGCAGAGAAGACAATTAACGTTAATATCCATTTCTTCGTACAAACATGAAAACTAATATTTTTAACACGGTATACCGCACCACTCTTCGATACAAACTGAGGCACTGCAGATTTACACATACGCTAACTGCAGTAAAACAACGCACTCCGCTCTTCCTGAAAGTTTACGCGACTGACAAAAACAATACAATGCACGATCAGATCACCGACAGTCGACAGTCTAAAGTGTGCAGGCGCGCAGCGGAGCGATCTGATATCTGATAACTATGCCGCGTTCGTTTATTCCTATTAGGAGCTATTGGGAAAATAAAATTTATAATACACGTTACGTGTACTATTATTATCGCATATATTCTGAAAAGTTTGACATTGTTGCCAATAGTTTTTTGTTGATATTTTGAACGCGTAGAATCATAGATTTAAGAGTACAGCGCAGAAATAAAAATTATTTATGTATTCACCGGTGTATTACAGATAAACTATTAAAGATATGAAAAAAATATATTGGACTTTTTTTATAGAGAATTTAATGAGCTTCATTTTTTATAATATCCTTCATTGCGATAGAATCAACGACTACCGAGATATGAGGAAAAAACTGAATTGGAGCACTTTTTTTCCAAGATGGCGGATCGAGCCCTGTAGATAGAGGTCCGGACTTTTAGTATGTTCAATAGTATGCCAAGATAAAGGTCTCCACAAATTTATAGCTTTTTACCGGTTATTTTTTCTATTTGCTATATTTTGATCTAATTTGACTGGACTATAAATACTCGAGACAAAGGAGAGCGTCGAAAGCTGGCGAGCGGGGAAAGGCAGAAGGACTGTGCCGAAAATAAAAAGGTTTCAGCGAAACAAGCTTCTAATTCCATGAAAACATTTGACATTTCCCGAAACTTAATTCCGCGACTTTCTACATTGACCTTGACATATGTTGTCAAGGTTACCCTCCTGAGTGACCTTCAGAAGGTTTTAGCCGTCGCTCGTTTTTTATTAAAATGTTATTAACAAAAAAAGTTTGGAAAATATAGCAGTTATTTTGAGTATTGAAAGGCATAAACGACTAATATGTATGTGGAAATAGTATATGTATGAACGAAAGAAAGTTATTTAAAGCAGTGATTCGTTAATATACAGGGTGTTTTCGAATGGTCTGTACAAACTTTGGGAATAAGTTCCAGGGACCTAAACAAGCAGAAAATGTCCCATGAACATGTGGTCGGAAACGCTTCCTTCTGGAGTTGCGAACGGTTGGAAGTTTTCCTGCAATGGCTGGAGAAATCATCACGTCAAATCGCATATAGGAGTTGCAACTGTGTTAATTTATTACCTAGCCTAGCTTTTTTTTTTGAATCTCTCACCAGTCATCAGTGCGGCGACATGCGTAGGCTTCCTTGGAATCTAATGGAGGCCATTTCGAGCATTTGCTGCATGTAACAAGTGTACTGTCTTAGGGCTCGATTCTTGAATTTATTCGAAAGAGAAACGTATGCGAAAATTCTGTTTTTATAGAAAAGTTGCAAGTTGATTGGCTTTTGTATGGATTTTAGCCTATCAACTTGCAACTTTTCCGTCAAAGCACAATTTGTGCATACGTTATGTCCGTGGCAAAACCGAGGTAAATTAACACAGTTTGTACCTCTTATGCGATTTGACGTGATAATTTCCCCAGCCATTACAGGAAAACTTTGAACCGTCGTAACTCCAGAAGCAAGCGTTTCCGACCCTATGTTCATGGGACATTTTCTGCTTGTTCAGGTCTCTGGAACTTATTCCCAAAGTTTGTACAAACCATTCAGAAACACTCTGTATAGAATAGTTTTTTTTGTTAAAGCAGAGAATAGTTGGTATAGAAAAGTATATATGTATACAATTTTATGTGTCTTACTTAGAAAGCATAAATATAAAGTATTCTCTGCTTTAATCACGGAAAAAGCATGTTAAAGCTTTGTTAAAGCAGATAATAGTTGGTTATTAACAAAACTAGGTTAATGACCATCTTCAATGACCAACTATTACCTGCTTTAACATGCTTTTGCCATGATTAGCAGAGAATACTTTATACGTATGCTTTCTAAAAAATAAAATTGTATATGTACTTTTTATATACCAACTATTCTCTGCTTTAACAAATTATTTCTGTTACAGATATTAAGCGTTGAAGTTAACGAAGTAGAGTAATATGATAATTTATGGATATATAATAGATTATACTAGATTATGGATTTTAATAGTTTATACTTTATGCACTTTATTAAAGCAGATAATAGTTGGTCATTGAAGGTAGTCATTGAACCTTAATTGTTTTGTTAATAACCAACTATTATTTGCTTTAACCCTCCTTAGTCACACCTATTTTTTCAAACAAGGAAGTCACTCTGGGTCATTTTGATCTGAGACGAACTTTGATCGTTCGCCATTTGACCATTTATCCACCGATCGTGTTGAAAAAATTCTCGAATGCACTTGTGATATTGCTAAATTGATTGCTATAAAAAAAAGTGCCTCAGGAATTTTTAACATATTTAAAAAATTCGCGAAAAATTTGTTTTTTTTTTAAACTGAATTTTACGAAAAAATGAACTACAGCTAGAGGGCCTCATGCCCGCCAATTTTTAAATTACGCGCAAGATATTTACGAGCAAAGTTGAGGCTCGGGTCAAATTGACCCAGGTGTGACTACGGAGGGTTAACAAAGTTTTAACACGCTTATATTTATGCTTTTTAACATATAAAATTGTATACATACTTTTCAATATACCAACTATTCTCTGCTTTATCAAAAAGACTATTCAATATACGAACAATTCGCCGCTTTAAATAACTTTCCTTCGTTCATACGTATACTATTTTCACATACATATTAGTCGTTTATGCCTTTCAATACTCAAAATAACTGCTAAATTTTTCAAACTTTATTTGTTAATAACTTTTTAATAAAACACGAGCGACGGCTAAAACCTTCTGAAGGTCACTCAGGAGGGTAACCTTGACAACATATGTCAAGGTCAAGGTTATCGGAGCTGCCTCTCCTTAACAGGAGTTTTACCATTTTGTAAAACAGGATTTTTATTTTTTTATTTATATTTTGTTAGCTGTTGTTAAAATATATTGGATAATATGTATCGTAAAACAACTAAAAATTTAATCTTTAGCAATAACAGTTATTAATAGACATCGGATTTTTCATATGCAGATTGGTGGAAAAGAGCAATTATTATAATAACTGAGATTATGTTATTTATAATATCCAACATATTGTTACATGATGCCTAGTTATTAATTTTCCGATATGTAAAATCAATTTTTGGGGAAAGGAAAAAATTTTATTCTACATTTGAGAGACTTACTTTTGCGTTTAGAATTCTTTTCTTTCTCCCCTCTCCATTGGAGATAATCAACTATCCTGTATATCAATTGATCTATCTTGTGAGTGCACCAAAGCTTTCGCCTACTTTTGCTAACACATTATTGTGTTTTACAGCTTTGCCTTTTTGGTAACAGCAATTCTTTGTTGTGTCTTACAGCTTTGCTCATTGGTAACAAACACCTCGTGTTCCTCGGGTTATTGTCCACCCTCAAACAACGGCAGTGGTGCAGACGTGCCACCTCCACTGCCGTCGCGTAAATCCCTATCCATGCAAAGTCTCTCTCCGCCGCCTTTGCCTCCCCGACCTCCACCTGCCATGCAAAACACAGTCCAACCGGAGCTGGACCGACATCTGCTGATTCACTTAACGCCTTCGACCGTCAATCAGGGTATTTCTAACTCTGTAAGTAGCTTAATGGTCCAATAATGTTACATTGATATCCTTTACACCTGTTTTATGTTTGCCAATAAACGTACATACATAATAATTGTCAAGTCACAAATAAATCAGAAAATTTTTATGAGTTTTTAATTTCAAGAATAATATATTGTTGGTTTTTACGGTATGGTGTTTAGGATTATTTAGCCTATTAATATTAACGATATGTAAATATTATGACTGTACTTACTAATATATTGGCTTTTTGTAATTAAAGTCAATATACATAAATAGCATTTAAATCTTATATGAAAAAGTCATAAATGTTATATTTAAATTTAGTATAAAATATGTGTTTACTTATAATATTTATAAGATTATTTTGTACGTTAACTATATAGTTAAATAATAATATATAGGGTGTTTCCTAAGTTAATACAAAAAATTGAAGTGGACATTCCGTGGCTTATTTTAGGAAGAAAAGGTTCTATAAATAGGGTATATGTCCTTAACTGCTTTGTTTTCAAAATACTGAGTGTCAAAGTTGTGAAAAAAATGAAAATTTCGAAAATCTGGGAAACGTTTAAAGATATTTGATTTAAATTTGATATGCGTACTTGTGGTATTAAGAACCATTTTCCAGTACCGATGAAACATTTTTAGATCTATCAGGGGCGTGAGTATGAGTAATAATATTAAGTTTTCTTTAATGAGAAAATGGTACGCCACTGTTTTTTCTGATTGCAATTTTTTTTGTATATTTTACTGTGATGTATTTGTGATATAAAACAATGAGGAAAATTTATTTATGATATATAAAAAGAAACATTATTTTTACAACACCTCCACGGAAAGTCCGACTTTCGATGCCTGTAGAGCGAGGCAAAAGTGGCTAATTTCACGTCAGGGCTTACTTTTTCCTAGGGAGGAAAATTGATACTTTCTGCCCCGTATAGCGGGCAGAAAGTAAAGTAGCAGGCAAATACACGACATTGATACTTTCTGCCGATTGTGTCATGACCAAAGATAATTCTAAATCAACATTTAACATGACAAATTGAGGAAATAATCCAATCTTCCAATTTAAAAATTGTAATGTAAATATTAAATTTACTAATTGAAAACATGATTACCGATTATATTAAGACTTTTTTATTGTGAAAATTATATTACTTTCAATGATTAAAAACATGATTACTACTTCAAAAATTACTTGTATTAAAACTATCGATTTGGAATTATGTTTTTTCTTAATAATATCACTGTATAATAAGGTAACTAATTGTACCTATTTACATAATATCCCTAAATAAAATCCCAACTTGTCAATCAGATTTAGTGAAAAAATTGAAATTATTTATTTTTTTTTGAAATTTTATTGTTATTCAAATTTTAGTTTTGTAATAGGTGGGGGCTTTGCCCTTGGACCCCGCATCGCTCTCTTTTTCTCTTTCTATTTAACGATACGCGTGTACAAACTGTATGAATCGAACACCAAACGCACATACTCTACAGGCACTTAAGGTTGTATTGGACCTATCTTTCAAAATAGTACGAAGTCAATAAAAATTTGTGAGATTGTTCTTTTAGTCTTCCTGATGTGCTGGAAAAAAAAAGTTGAAACAAATCCACTAAACGGTTGCCGAGTTATAACGATTTTAAGGATGTATTGGAGGTATTTCAAATATATTTAGAAATGGCTGAGATTTTTCTAAATTAAATTAAAAATACTCTGTAAAATTTTAGTGATTTACTAAACGATTATAAGTTATTTAAGTTTAAAGTTGATACAATTAACATTATCCCTTATGGAGAATCGACATTTTTGCTGTAAATATAAATAAAAAAGTAAGATATTTCTAAAATATTTTTTTTTATATGTAAAACACATCATTGATATTGTATTTTAAGTTTTAAAACTTTTTGCTAAAATAATTTTTTTTAAAAATTGTTTAAACAATACTAATTATTTAAATGACAAAAAACATACTCAAACTGTTAATGGTAATCCTTTCTAACATATAAAACATTTTGAGTTGTTTGACATACATGCAGTCTTTATTTTAGTAATTTTTTATTGAAAGTTTAACTTTTAGCAGGAATTGTACCTACGATACATCCTTAAAAGTCGAACATTTCCGTAAAAGTGTTGTGAAAAATATCGTGTGCACCACGGGAAGAAAGCTTTTTCAAACTCGTGTGATTCCTCGCCTTCGGCTTGGGCGGCAAACTTCACACTCGTCTGAAAAACGTAGCTTTCTCCCCTTGGTGCACAATATACTATGTATCGAAAAAGAATAGAAGTCACTTCGAAATCTGTTGTGAAGCACTTAAAACAAAATCCGTATTTACCATAAAATGTCTTCTTTGAAACAACCAACTTTTATTTGGAACGTTTTTTTATTACAAATATATCGTTTTTGAATTTTTAAGATTGTTGTTCAGAATGTGATCACCTATGTAGCATCTTACTTTTCTATATGAATAGGCATATAATATAAACATGTAACTTTTTTATTTATATACATGACATTTATAATTATCCGTAATGAATTATATTTTAGTTTTCCCAAGATGCCAATTTGACCGCTTCAAACGTGCTCAGTAAACATCAGCGAACGAAGTCTAGCCCGGAACAACTGGGAACAACGGCAATATCCCCGTCGGAAGCAAGTAGACGTTTAATCGCCTCTGAATCAATGAATGATTTGTTACCTCCAAGACATGTCAGGCATAATGATATTGATATCAATGAATTACCTCATGTCACACCACCAGGGACACCGCCACCGCCGTATCCTGCCCCCGTTTTAGGGCAAGATATTTTCTCGTCCACGTTAAACGACGTAAATATTTTATTTGTATTTAGCAGCAATACACCGTATATCATTTATTAATTTATTAAGCTCCTCCAATTTCGCATTGTAACCATAGTGTATTATAAGGTCAGATGTGAGAAATTGTATGAATTTTTTCTTGCACTATATGACAAAATAAATTTGCTTTTGCAATTTTATGCAATTATTATAGTTGCAATAAGATATTAAGGATCTTAAAAATATATGGCATTAATAAGTTTAATATGTATTATATATACTTATACACACAACAAACGTCCTATTTTTGGTATTTATGCATAAAAGGGGCCTCCTCTACTATTTGCTTGATTTTTAAATATGTTGTTGGGAAAGTCTTCCCGAGTCATTTCTTATATGTATACATATATATATATGAAATGACTCGGGAAGACTTTCCCAACAACAGATTCAACAATCAAGCAAATCGGAGAGGAAACCCCTTTTATGCATAAATACCCTATTTTCTTTCTAGTTTTATCATGAATATGGTGATATCTAATACAATTTTATGTATCATCTATGTATCATATTAATTTAAAATCACAATTATAACCTTTCCTATTTCTTTCATAATAATAGTTCTTTGTAATAATAGGCACTCGCGACTGATATCATTCCTGGACTGCCAGCGTTCCAACAGCCAATTATGTCAATGGAGGAAGATGACGTTAGTGATCAAGAAATCGTAAGTTATCCACAAATTTACGTATGAAATACTTTCAAAGATCTTTGAATAGTGATTTGTTTTATTGATTAATGCTTCAGGGTCAATTGGAAGATCATGGACCGTTCCAATCTTTATCCAGGCTATGGGGACATCATGCACACCTTGCTGTATTTATTAATTACGTATTATCTAATAGTGATCCTTCTAGTTTGGTACGTATAACTGTTTATAATTATTTATTATATCTATTTAAATTAGTACGTTCCAAAATACAACTGTTTTTCACGACGAGGAAATTTATA
Organism: Leptothorax acervorum; assembly: GCA_035220615.1. NCBI lineage: Eukaryota > Metazoa > Arthropoda > Insecta > Hymenoptera > Formicidae > Leptothorax > Leptothorax acervorum. The sequence continues at coordinate 55,376 of JASTWQ010000497.1, read as the reverse complement.
TGAAATTAATAAATTATATATATTTATACTAATGTGATATACATATATTCTTGCAGTTATTTTATTTAGTAACTGATTTGTACAAGGAGGGAAATGCCAAAGAGATGAAGAAATGGGCATACGAAATTCACTCTAGTTTTCTAGTACCTGGTGCGGTAAGTAATTAAATGTATAATTATAAAATATTCCTTGTTAATCATTTATGATTTCTTGTATTTGCACGATTATTATATTTATCATACATTTTTTTACAATGCTTAATTATATTGTATTTTATTTGTATTTAATTAATATTTGATTACATAATTATAATATTAATATTTATTAACCCTAGAATCGCACCATGAAAACTGCATACACTAACCGCACCTAGGGTTATTATGACCCCATGCATCTTTGATTGCTTGTAATTTTTAGAGAAATTCATCAATTAAGATCTTTTTTTTATTTATCGTCACTCTCAGGAATGTAAAAATGCAACGAGAACAAAAATATAGATTAAAATAAAAATTATAAAAATATAAACGTGAACAAAAATTCTGAGAAAAAAATTGAAAATCGAATTTGGGCTGGAGTCTAAATGACCCCAGGGTGCGGTTCTAGGGTTAACATTATTAATATTAATATTTTAAAATTTCAGCATTATTTTTAATATTTTTTAAATGCAAATGTTAATTGATATAATAACTGGTATACTTTTTTTTATTTAGCCGTTACGTCTGCATAATGTAGATGAGAATGTCGCGAATGAGATTGATGATGTTCTCTTAAAAGAATCTGATAAAGAAGAAATTCTCAGAAAGGTACGTTTTTTAAGCATGAAATAAAATAAATTATTGACAGAAATTAATATGTTCAGATTATCTAAAAATTCTTATTTTAGAGCACTATAATGAAGAAATTTATAGAATATCGAGTAACAAACATTTCTGTGATTATTTTATCTTGAGTAGTAATTTTTAAGCTATAAGCGTTAACAGTATTTTTTCCAGTTTTGATAAAACGGATGTTGTGACCAATTTTTATTGTTTCTCTATGCAGATATTTTGGAAGGCACGCACTAGAGCGAAGGAAGAGTTGAATGAACAGCTTACGCATTTCCAGCAGAAGAGAACTGCAGGACTGGCTACAATTTTCGGCCCAACCGATATTTCGCTTGATGAGAGTATATCCGATAAAGCGCGCGAAACGAAAATTATTGAGACGTATCTTCTGCCAAAAATGGAACCTTATCTGTAAGACTTTATTTACATAGAATTTTAACAATTCTCTTTACATATACCAGGTGTACCAAAATTGATAAAAAAAGAGACATTCTACAGGTCAAAAGAAGGTAAAATTTTCCTATAAACATATGTCTGGAAACGCACCCCCTCTGAGCTACACCTTTCCAAAGTTTTCCGAAAAAAACTCGAATTTTCTGTATATTGTCTTTTGGACTTCAAATTTTACGAAAATCAGTAAATATTCTTAATTCGAAGCCTAAGTTTTGACAATATACAGAAAATTCGAGTTTTTTTTGGGAAAACTAGGAGGGTGTAGCTCAGAGAGGGTGCGTTTCCGGACATATGTTATAGGACAATTTTACCTTCTTTTGACCTGTAGAATATGTTTCTTTTTTTTACTATTAATTCTGGGACATCCTGTATGAGACATTATTAAGGATAAAAAGTAATCAAAACGGAACATGTAACAACAGTAATTGTGTTGTCCGACGATATATTGAATAAAACTAACGTGCAATATATTGTATATACATATATATAGGTATATATGTATATTATATATTATATATAATTGTAATATAACAAAAAAATTTGGGGAAATTTTTTAGGGAAGACATAGAGAAGGAACATGTGGATTTGCGGCTCTTTACGACGGCAGCTAGTCTAGCCACCATATTAATAAAGATTTTCCAGTTGCGACCAGTATGGGCTGATCGAGTGCCTACTTTTGTTGCAAAAGACAAATCCCACATCAAAGCACGGCTGCTTATTGGAAAATCGCGTAAGATGGCGATCAAGGGGCACCATTTTGTAGCGCATCAATATTTCACGATAACTTACTGCAATCATTGTCAACTTATCATTGGTGGGATTGGTCCCCAAGGATATTTATGCAATGGTACGTAAAATACATATGTATCTAATAATAAAAAGTTTCCAAGCACTTGGATAAAATTTGAAATTTTTCTCGAAAAATCAATTCCCATAAGTGGCAACAGTTTAATTGGAAAAGTAGTTGTAGTTGATAAAAAGATATGGTTAATAATATAAATAATAATACTAAATTATACATTTCACAAATTATTATAATTTTAAAACATTGTTATATGTTATACAGTTTTGAAAAAAGGTCGGATATTCTACCCACATGTAGTACTCATCAAAAGAAGCAAAAAAGTCTTGGGCAACATAGATCCGCAAATCAACTATTTCAGAGCTAGAGTTAATTTTGTATTTTTATTTTTGTTGTATTTTTTATTTTTATTTTGTTGTATTTTTCTGTTTTGTTTTTTTTTTTGTTAAAAATGGCATTATTATGAAAAAACAAACAGTAAACGCACTAATAGTTAAATAGATACAAGATTTTTTAACGAAAAATACTTCAAGAAGATGTTCTACATGTCTACCTTCCAAAAATAAAACAAACTAAAAATACAAAAAAAAAATACAAAATCAACTCCGGCTCTGAAACGTTTGATTTGCGGACCTATGTTGCCCAAGACTTTTTTGCTTCTTTTGATGAGTACTACACGTGGGTAGAATATCCAACCTTTTTTTTTAAACACCCTGTATATACGTAAGTTTATAATGCTAAACTTTAAGATAAATAATTGCTTTATTCTTTTTTGTTTTTTAAATTATAACTTTTGTTTTTTTGTATCATATACATATAACTTGGTTTATGTGACTTAACGCTTTATACATAATATAATTTTATAACACATGAAACATACACACTTACTAAGCTAGGGCTCGATTCTTGAATTCATTCGCAAGAGAAACGTATGCGCAAATTCTGCTTTTACAGAAAATTTTCAAATTGATTGGCTATTGCATGGCTTTTAGCCAATCAACTTGCAACGTTTCTATAAGAGCAAAATTTGCGCATACGTTTCTCTTGCGAATGAATTCAAAAATCGAGCCCCTGCTCTTTCTACTGAATGCCATCAATGATACATGTTAATTGATTGACAGATTGTTCTCTCAGCGTACATCGACAATGTGTTCGCGTAGTAGAGGAGTGTTGTCTCGGTCCTTTAGTGCGAAAAGAAAGAGGCAATGATAGGATCAGTAAATTGATGGAACGTATTCGACCAGAGAGGAAACCTCCATCGTCTCATCATCATCATTCCCAGAATCATATATCGCATCGTAAGTTCAGCTTTTAATATTTTATGCAAATTGTATTATCTCTCAGTTAAACACTAATAGCACCAAACCACTGAGAGTATTCTTGCCAAGAAAAGCCTCTCGATTTAGCCGTTCAGAATCGGCGTAAAACAATAGGTCCTATATACCTGTAGTATCATGATCAGCGCACGCGCTACAGGCACATGAGAGAGGCTCACTATGCGCTGACAAGCGCTATGGACTGGAGAAACACTAATTACAGGACAGATACAAACAACTAGGCTTCCAATTATTTAGCTTCTATTTTTATAAAATTTGACATTATAAATCGTTTGTTTATTTGCCTTTGAAAGAGCATTTTTGTCAACTTTAAACATTTCTTATTTAAAAATTATAGCTTAGGTTTTTTGATATTAAAATTTTTATCTCAAAATAATTCTCTGCCATTAATGGGTGTTACGGTAGGTCTGGGACAATTATAAATTTTTGAAAAAAAATTGTTTATATATCATGAATTCTGAAATAATGAATTTATGAAATAATTAATTTTTTAAACACAAATTCGTAAAATGTTAATAATTGAAAACGATTTTTGAATATAAATTTATAAATAAGAAGAGATAATTATGCTTTCTTCAAGATTGAAGATTATGATGATGAATGATCCACGGAAATAGCGTTGCATAATTACATCGGTTCCAGAAATTTATTTCTAATTACAGCAAACCCTCGTTAACACGAACTTGAAGGGACCGGGATTTGAGTTTGTGTTAACCGGGTTAACGAGGAAATCTTTCCTTTCGTTAACACGAATTTGTTCGTGTTAAGAAGATCAACTAAAAAAGTAGCTAACTAATTATTCACATTTTCTTCATTCACTTTATTTAATTCTCCACAAACCACTTGAACAATTAAAATTTTCGACACCTAAATTATCTACTATAGATCTCGCTTTTTCCTGAATTAGCGGTCCACTTATTGGAATATTTGAAACTCGCATATGATTAAACCAATTTAATAATTCAGTTTCGACATCTTTATGTGCTCTACGAATACGTTTAACTTTCAAAATAACGGTTCCTGCAATTTTTTCATATATTAGTTCCTTATTTTTTATTATTGTTGAGAGCGTTGATTTAGGAACGTTAAAATACTTAGCGATCTCGGTTTCTTATTTTAATCCACGATCAACTTTCTTTTTTAAATCAATACACGTCTGAATTCGCTTGCTCATTGTGGAAAACTAACAAAGCGCTTTTATTTTGATAAATGTGTGTAAACACAATTATACAGGGTGTCCTATTTTAAAAGACGACCGCAAATATCTCTTAAACAATACGCTTTGGAGAAAAATGTTTCAGACAAAAGTTGGAGGGTTTCAAGGGGGACATAAGATGGTAGCAATGATTTGACCCTGGATGGTCGTTTGAACATCACGTGAAAATCATCTTCAATTTCTTACATGGAACCCCCTATATTATAGTATATCGTTTGAAAGGGCATAAAATAAAAAAAATTTTGGCGCAAACCAGAGGTCGATACGTTGACCCGTTCAGGAGTTATTTAGGGTCAAATATTGGTTTTACGAATAAGTAGGTTTCCAGGTAGACATCTGGAAACTCATGTGAAGGAACATAGGAGCGACATTAATAAACGAGCACGCAATTACACAGTAGTGAGTAAGCACCGGTTAACATACGGGCACGATTTTAAATGGTCCTCTCCTGAGATCCTACATAGAGAGGGAAACACGAGGAAGAGGGAGATAGCGGAGATGTTCTATATCAAAAAACACAATAATACGATCAATCTCCAAAAGGATACTGAGAACTTAAATCCTCTATATGATAGAATTATAATTTCCACTTAATTGCTGTCTCCCCTCCTTCCGTTTGTTTTTCTATGTATCCTTCTTTTGACTCAATTCGCGTATTCACAGACACCGACTAGTCTGACGCCGTCTTTCGACTTGGTGAGATGAGCACGTTAACGCTTTCACTTTTATATCGTGTGCGACATCCTTATGTCCTTAGGACAATTGAAGGATGTTACAATTTCTGGACAAGGTGCAAACTGCAATAAGCCCTACCACTAATGACGTCTCGAGTGGCTTTATTATTTTTAATATCTGACTAAGTATGTTATCTTTTTCTTTTTGCTCTCTTGTTCCTCGTGCGATTAATTTCTTTGTTATATCTGTTTTTCTAGTATATTCTTGAAAAGGACACAAAACAAGTGTCGAAACGTCGAATTTGTAATACAGAATAAAATTGCCAGTTTGGTCAAAGCTAATGGTTTCTTGATTTAATCGTTACTGGCAAAGAGAAGATTTTGAACAAAAAAATAATTTTTAGAGTAAATAATTTTTTTCCACTTTTGAACCAAGAGAAAAGAATTATTTGTTGTAGTTTTTTAAATATGAAATACAATTTAAACAAATATAATTTCAAAGTATTTTGTAACAATTATGAAAAATAGTAAAAAAAGCTATTTTAATGCCTTGCCATAATTATAATTACGTTATGTGACATATTGGAAAAATTTTATATCATTGAAAATTAGATATATTGTTAAAATTTTCAGTCGTTAACCTTTTATTTTTCTCGTGGCAAACGCTCATATCAGAACAAAATTTACTAAACTTGAGATCAGGTTTCTTTATGATTGATTCAATCCAATTTCGATCTCAATTCGTAGTGATATGGGCTTAAGACTGGGTTGATCCGAAAAAACAACGCCGCACTAATGCAGTGATATACGTACAGGCGCGGCATGGCGTTCATACGAGAGCATTAACGTTCATTTGCTGAACAAGGGCAATGGAGGGTTAAAAGAGAGGAATTTTTTTTTGTGGAAATTAAAATTAATAAGTTATATTTTTATGTTTGTAAACTGTTGTCCATATTAAGTATAAAACAAAAATTGTATGGTTGAAAATGATTGCAATAGTCGAAAATTTCCGTAAAAGAAAATTTTTTTAATAAAGATATTATTTGCACAATGAGTCATTGATAATTTGGATTTCTATTGTTTTATTTTTTTTGATGACTGATAAAAATATTATTTTGTATTTTCAGTCGATAAAATCAAAAAGAGTGAAGAAGATTCCGGTGCATTAACGGATGGAGAAAATGGTGAGTTTCACTCTTTTCTGTTTTTACTTTTTCTAAAAGCATGTTTGCGAAATAGGAAAAATTAAATAAAGAAATTCAAATTTCTCCATATAATACATATAGTTATATTTTTAACGCAAACACAGAATACGATAAATAAATTTGTAGGAATATATTGCACAGCTAAAATATCAGATTTTAATAGTGAAAGGCCTATTATTTTTAATAATGCATGTGTGTAATTTATCCAAAATATTTTCAAAAATTTAAATTAATACATTATTCTCTAACGTTCTTTTAAAATATAAATTTCTTGTTTGTAAAAGTCTTATTTTTGAAAACTAGACAATGTTTTATACAGGGTGATTCATAAGTATATGTAAATACTTTGTGGGTGTAATGTAGAGGTAAAATTAAGACTAAAATGTTCTATACAACTTTTTCTGAAATTGCTTTATTTCAGAGCTCGGAGAGCTATGCAGCAAAGAAGGGATAACAAACTCAACACAAACTAAAAGTCATTTTTCCCAGAGTTCACAAACTAGTACTATTTTCATAATACGTGTTCAAAGTGGTTTCCCTGAACTCTAAGACAGAGATGTGCTCGTCGTCTTAGTGATCTTTGAATGTCACAGAACCCGTTCAAATTCATTTCGAACAGTTTCACAGCTATGTTCAATTCGAGATCACTAAGGCGACAAGCACGTCTCTTTTTTAGAGTTCAGGGAAATCACTTTGAACACGTATTATGAAAATTGTACTAATTTGTGAACTCTGGGAGAAATGACTTTTAGTTTGTGTTGAGTTTGTTATCCCTTCTTTGCTGCATAGCTCTGAAATAAAGCAATTTTAGAAAAAGTTGTATAGAACATTTTAGCCTTATTTTTATCTTTATATTACACCCACAAAGTATTTACATGTACTTATGAATCACCCTGTATAAACAATTTTATTGTTTCTCGAATATGAAATTTGAAGTATTATTGGCTATTATTTGAACTATGCGTTAATTTTGAATGCTATTCTTCCTAAACAAGATGTACATATTTTGCTTGAGCAGCAGAGCACCCAAACTAGAATGTAATGATTTTTCGAATATCTAGATTTTTTATGTTTTACTTTAAAATACACTTATTAATCTTTAGAGCTGCGAAATGTTATAACGTCTCGCAATTATTTATATTTCGTATCCGATATGTTAAACATTTTTTTTCCCTGAGCAATATTTTAGTGAAGATAAAAACTCTCCTTTAAAGGATAATAAGATAATAAATAATTATTGGTTTATACATCGATTTTTAATTAGAGGAAATGAGGAAACACATGTATATGACTTACAATTTACGTCACTACGAGCCATTCTTTTTCGTAAATAATAAAATCCGACATTTTAACTGTACGAATTTAATATTTATATTGTTATTTTTTAATATTATTATAACCATGATAACCTGTTATTATTTGTAATGCCTAAAACCAACAAGTGTAATTAATAATACGCATTAATTTTATTAAATGACAGAAAACTGATTGTGATTAGATACTACAATTCTATTAACGTACCTCAATAATACCTATTTTCTTGCGAATGCGAGTCATGAGCTCTAAAGCAAATAAGTTTTTGAGCAAACTTTTGCTCGCACAATTTTGTTGAGTAATTTTGGCAGATGGTAAATAATATACTTGCTGATTAACTGCTTGCTTGATTAATTTGACCAAAACCAATGGTCGTATTGTCATGACGATTGATATTCAATTAGGTCGATTAAAAAGTCTTTAATTAAGTAAATATTGTAGGATAAAAAATCATAATTTTTTTATTATTATATATTAATTAAAAATTAAATTCGAAAAAAGGAGAAAGTTTGTGTAAAGCGGTTTTCGACTGCCAAGGCAGAATCAAGTTTGCACGTGTGAGACATTCTTCGAAATAATAGCATTGAATATGAATTAATTGAATATGAACAATTTTGCATTAAGATTAAATCTTTCTAAAGTTTTTATATAGATGTAAATAACGAATTATTGTAGATAATTGTATCTGAATAAGTTTATAACTCCTGAAAAAATTGTTAGGTTGATGCAAAAAATTATTGTGTGTATGTGTGTGTTTTTATTAATTTTAATGCTCTTTTTTACACAGAAAGAAATTTTTCAACATTTTAAAAATTCTCTTATAAAAAAAAAGAAAACAAAAAATGGGTTATTAATCTTTTGATTGCGGATTACTCAGAAATAAGACTGCCACTGAGCACTCTCCCGTAGATTGTTTATATATTAAGTAAAGTCAGCTAAATCTCTTTAAGTCAATAATGCTAGGATTACTAGGATGATCTCCGCGAAAGAATAAAACACAAAATTCGAGAGCCTAGAAACGTTAGTACACAGGAAACTTTTTTGTGAAGCATCCATAGATGCTGATAGCAATTGAAAGAATAATTATCATAATTAACGGATATATTATTTTAGTTAGAATTTAATTTGTAAATTAAGTAATAAGATTAATAAAATAATCATATGAATATAAGAGAATTTTGATTTTAACTCTATGTTGATACTCGTATTTTCAGGTGAACATCGCGCGGGTAGCTTGGCCGGAAACACTCGCAACAGTTGCGAGAGAATGCGTATTTCTAGTTTCGGAGGAGTCAACGATCATACCGACAACATGGACAACCCTTCGTCACGAGAAGATATTTCCGAAATGTATGTATCTAGGTAACAGGTAACATTTATTTCTATCCGTATTTATATTTTTATATGTTTTTGTGGAAATTATAATAATATTATACATTTGTTTATATTTTGGTTTATTAAACAAGGTGTATTTACGTCTTCAAAATTTTAGAAACGCCATCAACTCTATTTATCTTATTGTTTTATTTTCTGTTTTAACTTTATAAACTTTAATTTTTATAGATTTGTTTAGTTAAAGTACATATAGGTACTTTAATTTGAGTTGTAAGGCATACCCAGAAAGTAACGCAAAGAATTTTTTTCCTATGAAAAGTACATTATATCTTTAAGTATATTACATTGCAATCTATGTGAATTTTTTTATTATTTAAACATTATTTAACATGTTTATTTTTAATGCTATAATTTTAAAATAATTGTGATTTACAGAATTTTAGTTGATTTAGTTTGTTATATTTAATAATTTATTTTCTAAAAATGTCAGGAATCAATACTAATTAAATTAATCATTAAGTAGTTTGTTTAAAAATGTCACCATATTTGAAAATTAGATAGGTACTGAGTAGAATATTTGTGTTATTGATTTATAATAAGATTTTTGTTTTGGAAGAATAAGACATTAACAATTAAATGCATTAATTAATTATTTTAACTTTTTATATATGTAACTGACATGTCATGAAATAAGCGATCTATATGCCTTTATGATATTACTTTACAATCTGATTGCAAGAGGGACAAATTGTTTTGTTCTTTTCCCGACGATGAAAAACTGTGTGCTCAAGGTATATCAATACAGTCAAATCTTCTTTTTTTTTCAATTATCTTTATTCTTTATATTTCTCAAAAAATATTTTTGCCGCTATAAATCTCTCTATCCTTAATATTTTTCCCTACATTTTTTTGTTACTTGATTTTGACCTAGTTTACATCGGACCGTTTGGTACGCGTAAGAAGTACTATATCCGTATCAAATTCGTATCAAATCTCGGTTTATATCGGTGTAAACCGAGGTTTGATACGGATATAGTACTTGGTACGCGTACCAAACGGTCGGTGTAAACTAGGCATTTAATTATTTAATTTGATTTTAGTTGATTATATTAGAAAGCTAGCAATAGAACATACATATATCTTAATATTATTTATTAAGAGATTCTGGGAGTGTAGCAAACCGAAAAATAAGATATTTTTCAACTCCATAAAAAATTTTTATTTAAAAAGATAGACAAATAGTGTTTTTTAATTGCGAAAACATTTTTAATAATTAAATTAAGGTGCAAAATTGTAACAAAAATACTGGAATAATAAACAATAATAGCGAAAGCTAAGTAATACTACGGCCGATATTTCGAGCAATATTAGGATGTAATAAAATACTAAATATAAATTTTAATTTTTAATTATCAAGCCAACGTTTCGACCTTACTTGGTCATCCTCAGGGCATATTACATTTAATACTACATAAATAAAAATATAAAATTAAGAATAATAACTGGAGTTCACATTAAAAACATTGAAAAGTAAAGTCATCGTCGGTGAACAATTACGACACGCAGTAAAAACAAGGTCAAAGTCAAATTCAAATTAAAATCAAACATTGTCACGGGGCGCATAGTTACAATAAAAATGTTACCGATTACAATAAGTAACGCTCAAAGTCGCAATTGATGGAGATGCCGATTTGGTGCGACCCTCGCATTCCAACCAGTAGTCCTCTAAGTCCATCCTTTATATTTTAAGAAAAAATACATAGATTACGACTGTCTGAATTCCGACATACAGTTACCACTAAGGACAGTCGCGTTAATACGATCTTGAATCAACATCGGTCACTTCCACCTAATCGGGACATACATCGATGGTTTCCGACGTCGAACATGACCGATATCATGAAACAACCAAATTCTACAGAGGACTACTGGTTGGAATGCGAGGGTCGCACCAAATCGGCATCTCCATCAATTGCGACTTTGAGCGTTACTTATTGTAATCGGTAACATTTTTATTGTAACTATGCGCCCCGTGACAATGTTTGATTTTAATTTGAATTTGACTTTGACCTTGTTTTTACTGCGTGTCGTAATTGTTCACCGACGATGACTTTACTTTTCAATGTTTTTAATGTGAACTCCAGTTATTATTCTTAATTTTATATTTTTATTTATGTAGTATTAAATGTAATATGCCCTGAGGATGACCAAGTAAGGTCGAAACGTTGGCTTGATAATTAAAAATTAAAATTTATATTTAGTATTTTATTACATCCTAATATTGCTCGAAATATCGGCCGTAGTATTACTTAGCTTTTGCTTTAGACGAGCGATAACACTTTTATTTATTGTTAATAATAGCGACTTAAATAATCATTATACGCGCCTGAATGGTGGCCGAAATTCTAATAAAACTGGTTTTTTTTGTCTGAAATAAAAAAGTAAGCATTTTTATTTTTTTTACTTTACATGGTCTCTCTCGGTTGACGGACTGAATTTTTAAAAATTTTATTATTTCCGAAACTAGATTAATACAGGGTGCTGAAAAACTATAGGTACAAACTTTTAGGGATGGTAGAGGAGATTGGTGGCTTATGAAGTAGTAGTCGGAAATATGCTTCCTTTTTGCTTAGACACTGGGTAAAGGGTAACGATTGGAACACAAAACGGCTATACTAAAACGTTTTATTTGGCTCGAACGCGGTTATATTTTCTGGTGGATATTCTGGTGGTATTTATGACTCAATGTGTACAATTACGTACAGCAATTACAAAGAGGTAGAAAAAAATTTCCATTTTTAAAGATAGCTCGTAACACAGTATACAGTATATAGAATACGAAAGAAAATTTTTGCTTACCTCTTTGGAATTGCTGTACGTAATTGTACACACGGCGTCATAAATGCCTTAACCACTAGAAAATAACCGCGTTCGAGTCAAATAAAACGTTTTATTATAACCGTTTTGTGTTCCAATCGTCACCCTTTACCCAGTGTCTAAGCAAAAGGAAGCATTTCCGACTACTACTTTATAAGCAAAAATTGTTTGTTCCCGTTTCCTTTACTATCCCTAAAAATTTGTACCTATAGTTTTTCCGCACCTTGTACATATAAACATGGAAATTGCTTTCCTGGAAATTTTTTTTTTATAACTTAAGAAAATAATTAAAAATAGAAAAAATCCTCCATTAACCGATACGGAATATTATTATAATAAAAGTGTTACTTTAAAACTTCAAATTGATCGGATAAAGTGTTTGAATTATTGTGGTCACCATTCTAAAAAATAATGTGTTAAAAAAATCTTCGGACATAAATTTTGTAATTTTTAACGTAAATTTTAAAAAATGATGTTAAATTGATTATAAATTAATTACACATTAATTTCTTTTAATTTTTTATCATCTTTAATTTTATAGTTTGGAGTTTGATCCATCATCACATCAATATCTTGTTTTATTAACTCTTTGCACTCGAAGGTTTTTTTGCTATAAGAAAGTAGCAACTCGAAGCTTTCTTGCTAAAAAATTGATGAAATTTTTTAAAACTAACATAAAAATAAATAAAAAAATATAACTATTTTATTTCACAATATTTCATGTATTTTTACATTATACAACACCTAATATTGAATCTCAAACTTTGTAATTTTGCTTTGTGTGATATTTTAGGAAGCACTCGCTAAGATGCATTCTCGGTTTGTCAGGACGTGTCACAAAAATATGTTGTTTTGAGCCTCTGCCATGTTTGGTTCTGTCAGAGCAGATTTTACAATTCTTCACTATGTTCAAATATCTCATTGAACATTATTATATTTAAATTATTTATTATATATAAATATATTAGACTGAATTTAAAATAATAATTTTAAATACAACGTTGTACTATGAAGTGCACATAGACAATAGACAAATATCTAAAATATAAAGAGGAAAGATATCTGGTGTTAAAACAGTTATTATCTCTTTTCAGTCGTCATTCGAGTTGCTACATAAAACCAAGCGAGTGAGTCACCACTTCCGTGCAAAGGGTTAATTTCTTAGCAGACGTGCTCTCTTTCTCTCTTTCCCTTGTGTATTCTGTATCTTTTCCATTGATTGCTTACAGATACATTCTTTTTTCTTGCTGTCTGCTGGGACGAGTGTATTGATTTCTCGAATCTTTTTGATCGACACAAATATGTTTCATTTTAATTTTATTAATCTGTTCACCTGCAATATGTATGCTGCCACGGTGCGCACAAAGCAAAGAATTGCTGAATTGCGAAACTAAAGAATTTTCGGTTAGTTACATCATTGTACTGAATCTAGGCCAGTCATATTAGACATCGAACCTTCCAATTAGTCTTCCCAGGTTTCAACCACCATGAATCGCTTTGATTTGAGGTGCTATAAGTGGAATTTATTTTGCTTCGCAAAATTAACGGGGAATAAAGAGTTATTAACAATAATATAAACAAAAAACGCGACTTTTTTTGTTCTTTTTCAAATATTTCGAAAACTAAGCAAGATAGGGTAACAAACTACATGTACCTTTTTACAATAATGATCCAAACAACATTTATCGTCAAGTCAGTCGTTTAGCTTGCACGCGCCGTCAAACTTCGAAACTCAGATCCCGAAAATTCTCGATTTCGTCGTTTATTTGATATTGCGCCGGTGATTTTTTTCCGTCATTTAAAATAAAATTAAAAATCTGAAAAAATCACATCATCTACGAACTACAAAGAATACTTTTCATGGTGCAACCGATTTTTTAGACCTTTTCGTTTTTGGAATAGTCTTAGTTTTTTGCAGTTCTCAGGCCTTAGAATTTATTTGAGACGAATGTTATCATATGCATCTTGTTGGGGACAAAATTTTCAACAAAAAAGAACCCTTGCATTTTTTTCGTACGACGAACTCTTGCCGAACGCACATGTGCGCAATATTGGATAACTTTGCGCGTCAATAACAAAATCAGCGTTCGTCGTACGAAAAAAATGCAAGGGTTCTTTTTTGTTGCAAATTTCGTCCCCAACAAGATGCATATGATAACATTCGTTTCAAATGAATTCTAAGACCTGAGAACTGCAAAAAACTAAGACTATTCCAAAAACGAAAAGGGTAAAAAATCGGTTGCATCATGAAAAATATTCTTTGTAGTTCTCAAATGATATAATTTTTTCAGATTTTTAATTCTGTTTTAAATTACGGAAAAAAATCACCGGCGCAACATCAAATAAACGACGAAATCGAGGGTTTTCGGGATCTGAGTTTCGAAGTTTGACGGCGCGTGCAAGCTAAACGACTGACTTGACGATAAATGTTGTTTGGATCATTATTGTAGATAATTTTACGCTCTACAAAAAAGGTACATATAGTTTGTTACCCTATCTTGCTTAGTTTTCGAGATATTTAAAAAAGAACAAAAAAAGTCGCGTTTTTTGTTTATAATATTGTTAATAACTCTTTATTCCCCGTTAATTTTGCGAAGCAAAATAAATCCCACTTATAGCACCTCAAATCAAAGCGATTCATGGTGGTTAAAACCTGGGAAGACTAATTGGAAGGTTCGATGTCTAATATGACTGGCCTAATCGCTTTTAAAAACAATTGAATGACAAATATACATATAGGGAAAAGGAAAACTAATACAAGACACCTGAGAAATACGTTGTTTGTTTCATTAATAAGAGGATCCATTATTATTGACCTATTATTTGTTTTTAATACAGATTCTATCTTTGTTAGTTATGCGATATTTGAATAGTTATCAGTTTAATTCTATACTATTCTTCTAATAGTACAAAACAACATTCACGACAAATATCTTTCAATTTCTTAAAAGATATTAGAGGAAAACATCTGCTTCTCGTTCTACTCTTTAATTGCTCACAATGATTCGATAGCATTTAATATCAGGCGATTGCGCTGGCCAGAAAGGATGTTGAAGTTTCGGAGAACAGAGAGTAATTTTGGAAAGTAGAGTGAGAAGCAAATTTTCTTCTTCAACATCACTTACATAAGCAATTAAAAGATGTCCTACTAAGGGAATAGTACAACTGACAATGAGTACAACGTTCTATTGGTGACTATTCAAGCATTATATGACTCTCAACTTCTTATTAATGAAAAAAGTAGTGTATTTCCCAGGTATGCACATTATTTTGTTGATCCCTTGAACTACACATGAATTTGTATTAGTGAAAAATTACATGTTGTAGTACACTTGTCAGGTAGCTACGAGTTGATAGCCGTCAATCCCCATTGCAGCGCATCAAGATAAGTTAAGCGCTGTATATTATAGCTTATAGCGTTATAAACTTTTCGAATTTTGATTCAAAACCAAATATACGCTGTTTTATATCTTTAAACTAATGAAAAATAGAAAAAAATATTTTTATTATTTGAAATTTCTAGTTTTATAACTTCTTAATAGTGTTTTTAGTGTAACAACTTTTTATTTTATACTATTAAAATAAAAATAATGGGAGTTGAAAGAAAGCGTTGAAGACAGGTTTGGTTTCCATAAGAATAAGGAGATTTGACTGTACAGAAATGATATTTTTATTTATTGCATTATTCTAATATACCGTTAATAAATTTAGGAAATCTGCTTATTGCTTCTTGACCGATCAATTTCAAATTTTATATTCTGTAAAATATTAAGTAAAAAAGTTATTCTGTAAACTCACTAACTGGCTATACCGTTCAACGGTATATTGATTGTGATCTTGATTATATTTGTATGTGTGCACATGAAATTTGACATTATTTTAATTTACGCTTATGTGAATGCTTTTAAAAATATAATTGTAGATATTAATATTATATAATGCGTTTGTTATGTAATGTGTAACCAAAAGTTTAAGCTAATTAAATCTATCGGATCTGACCTGTTATTTAATATGTTGCGGTCGATCTCATTTTGCGCTTGTGGAATTGCGAATAACAGACTTCATGTCCTTATATTTTTAATTTAAAAAAGATTGGATAGGGCTTGGGGAAAAAAAGGTTTTAAAAGCTTAAATTTTATTTTGTGTACAAAGCCCCAGGTGCTATATTCGGTAGATGTTGTTTTGTTCGAAAAATATAAGATTGTGGATAATGGTCACTTTTTAACACCTTATAGTTATATCTCGAAAACACTATGCATGAATGTGATTTAAAATAATTATATAACAATTAGTATATTAGTATAATATAAAATATCTTTACTTCTACTGAACACACACATTACGGTCTAGGGAAAGGATTATTAATTGAGTTTTTTTTCTAAACTAATTATTAAAAGAAGTTTTATTACATTATCTTAAAATGTTTAAGATATTATGCACAAATACACTACGTGCACTATATGCGAGATGCTCAGGAATTGCAGTAGGAAAAATTATTTTTGTTTAAAAGATGTTATGTGGTGGATATTATATTTTACTTTTTTATAAAATTGCTTTAAAAAATATATTTTACTTTCTGGGTGCCTGTCATATTTTAGCCCAGTCAAATATGGAAAATTAGAGGGAAATAACTGATATAGTTTTGAAACTTGGCAAAGATGTTTATTCAGGCGTACTATTAAACATACTAAAAGTCCTGAACTCTCTCAATCTGTTGCGCTCGAACCGCCATCTTGGAAAAATAACGTCCTAATTCAGTTTTTTGCTTGTATCTCGCTAACCATTAACGATAACGGAATTATTTTCATATAAAAAATAAAGCTTATTATAAAATTCTTTACAAAAAAGTTATATATAGTTTTCTCGTATCTATTTTTGTTATTAAAATCACTCATCAACCAAATTATCGCAACACTCAAAATTTATATTAAAATCTCGTGTAATTTTAAATAAGGGTATCTCTATCCTAAAAGGTGTATTTGAAAAATTTTTTTTTTAATTTTAAAGGGTAAAGTCTATATTTTAAGAAACTTTTGTTAGATTTTGATTTTATCCTCCCCTTCGAGCCATCTCTTCAAAAGTAATAATGTGTTCCTTCTCCAAAAAATTGCATAGTTTGACGCACTTTACGCGGTGGAATAAATTTTTTTCGCAAATTTCATTATAACCATCGTAAAATATGAACTTTTAGCTGCAAATTAAAAAAAAATTGAGGTTCGTACGATTTTTGTTCGCGGAGTTACGGCGTATCAAATGAGGGTGGGTAAAATAGGCCGATTTTACTTTTCAGTTAACAGTGACTTATTTCGACCCCTTTAAAGCAAATTTTGACCACTTTCCCACGGGTTTAGACGGATAAAAATGCTACCTTCGTATTCAGCGACCAAAAAAACGTAAGATTACATGTATAACTTACATTACACTTTTTAGGCAAAAATCGGCCTATTTTACCCATCCTTATTTGATACGCCGTAACTCCGCAAGGAGATTATTTTATTCTAGGTTTAAGAATTTTCTATTTAAGATTAAAATATTCTCTTTGCAACACTAAATATGATTGGCTCTATATCGATCCTATTTTATTCTAGATTGAAGGGTAATAGCATTATATCCAGAAATCTTTTCTGTGGGTGTATGCAATTTTTTGGAGAAGAAACACATCATTAGTATCATTACTTTTAAAGAGATGGCGGGATGGAGAGGATAAAATAAAAATCTAACGAAAGTTTCTTAAAGTACAGACTTTACCCTTTAAAATTAAAAAAAATCTTTTCAAATATAACAATTTTTCGCGAAGATACGCTTATTTGAAATTACGCGAGATTTTGATATAAATTGAGTGTTGCGATAATTTTGTTGATGAGTGTATTTTAATAACAAAAATAGATACGGGAAAAATATATATAACTTTTCTGTAGAGAATTTTATAAGCTTTATTTTTTATATAAAAATAAGTCCGATATCGCTAATGGTTAGCGAGATATAGACAATAAAACTGAATTGGAGCGCCATTTTTCCAAGGTGGCGGCTCGAGCGCAACAGATTGATTTCAGGACTTTTAGTATGTTTAATAATACGCGTGAATGAACATCTTCGCCAAGTTTCAAAACTTTATTAGTTATTTCCGTCAAACTTTGAAATTTGTTCCTATTTGATTGGGCTATTTGTATTTATTGCTTTGATTTTTACGTCCTGTCCTAAATGGACAGTGAATTTGTGAATCGTCGAGTTTCTCTATTTCTAAATCATTAGATTTATAGTTTTCTGCATTTTAGGTGTTAGATTTGATATCAATTTTTTCATTTGTTCAGTTTTAGCATCAAATATTTTTAAATTGTTGGATTCTCAGGTTATTTTTTTATTAATAGTATCAAATATTGATTATTGATAATATTTATTGTTTTATACGACTGGTTTGTTTGCATCGTGGAAATTAATTTACACTTTATTAATTACGATTACTTAGGGTCCAGCAAAATATTTCCAGTAAGCCAAAGACGTCAAACATCAACAGGTCTGAAAGTTACAAGGAACGGATACATCATAAGGTAACGAAATGCATTGATTATAGATAGATACTCAGCCACGAGATATAACATTATAGTGATTATTAATTTACAATAAAGTTTTTTTATTCAACCTAACTGGCTATTCTTATTAATTATAATCGTCACGAACAGTGGTCAAAACGTTGTGGCTCGAATAAAAAGTTAGGTCAAATAAAAAAATCTTTATTGTTAATTATTCACTGGCGAAGTAAAAGTTTCTGATTTAGTTTGATTAGTAATTTATTTTGTGGAGGTTTCCAAACTTAAAGAATTAAAGATCAAATTTAATATGATTTTTATTTTTTTAAAAAAGCCGTGCATAATTATAATATGTAGAATTTTAATCAATTGCGTGTCCGAATTAGGCATGAAGGACGTGGAGAAATTAAGAGTATAGAGTTTTTTTGGTCTCAACGAGTTAATGCAAATTTGATTATAACATCAGGTACATTTTTGTATAAACTGTAGAAATTAATACTTTGTTTCTTATAATTGCTAATATTATAATCTCTTAAAATGTCGATTTTTCCTCCTTCTGACGACATCTAATATTTATTATATAGTTATTGATATCAAAGTTATGAGCTACTGGACATTTTCTGCGCGTTTTTTAAATGTTTCTTAATATTTCGAAATATTGTAAACCGTTAGCGCATGGATCATTCAGACAGCATATACTGCTACGTTGTTCAGTAGCGAAAAGATCAATGATGTTAGTGTAGTTCTCATTAAAAGTTATTTGTAATTAAAATCGCATTTTTTTTTAATTACAGCGACAATTGAGGGAAAAAAGAAAGACAAGTGATCCGAATCTCTCCAAAACAAAGTGAGTAGTTTTGAATTTTATAGTATTATTGCTCAAACTGACTATAAATTCTCGAATTTTTAAATAATAATACAAACTTTGAAATTCATGGTATTGTGTGCAATTGTTCTAACCATACTGGATTTTTTCCTCACAAATATCAAAATAAATTTATTTTTCCATGTTTTTTGCGATCTGAATTTGAGATAACATAGATTTTTAATATGTTCTGGACTGAAAGGAGAGTTTTTTTTGCATATTTTGCTATTTAGCATGGGTAATAAAAAAATTTATTTTAATATATAGTGCAATTTTGATTTGTTTTGATATATAGTGCAAAAAATTTTTATCAATTTTTTAAACGACATATTTTATATGAATACGTCATAGTCTTGTAAGGAATCTAGAGCTTTAATTTAGGGCATTACACAAAATCTTCCATTTTCAATATTGGCTATATCCAGTCCTTTTATTAGTAAATACTTGGATATCAACAATTATTTATTTGTATTTATTGTGTTAGTTGAATTAAATTAATTAATTGGATTGATCTCTTTAGTTGATTTAAGATTAATTTATTAACGTTTGAGGAGTTTATAGGCTTTTATATATAAGGATAGATTTTTGACATAGGTAGAACTACGTTTTTCTCCGTGTTGGATAGGGGGTAACATCGGGAACACAGATGCAACGAAAACATGTCACACTTTGAATGTTTATGTCTTCGAATCTTATTAATCGTAGAGTAATAAATAATACATCGTTAGATATCTTATATAGTCTCATTTCCTCTTGAAAGTCTCGAAAGTCTCAAAAAGCTTCCTCTATGAGGATTGGCCCTTTGATTTTTTAACTAAATCTATAGGGTATACGGAGTATGTTCCGTTTTTTATATTTCATTCCATGAAAACATTGCTATGTATATAATTGATAGCAAAATAAAGTGTCTTATTACATGTTTGACATAATGTGCAATGAATTTGACACAAATAAAATATGCAAGAAACTCTCCTTTCAGTCCAGAACATATTAAAAATCTATGTTATCAAATGCGGATTGAAAAAAACATGAAA
Source organism: Leptothorax acervorum (assembly GCA_035220615.1). Taxonomy (NCBI): domain Eukaryota; kingdom Metazoa; phylum Arthropoda; class Insecta; order Hymenoptera; family Formicidae; genus Leptothorax; species Leptothorax acervorum. The sequence goes on along the minus strand of JASTWQ010000497.1, from coordinate 34,913 downwards.
AAATTAATTTATTTTGATATTTGTAAGGAAAAATTTGCATGGGCTTTTACTTTTAACGTTATAATCCAGATACATACAAACGTTTATCTTACCTAATTTTGTTTTCAAATTATAAATATTTTTATTCCAATAATTTTTGTTATAAACTGACTGATGAGTGAGTTAGTGTAGCACATTTTCGCAGGTTTATTCTAAAAAATAAAGATGTTTAAAGTGACCATTTTGGGCGTTAATATAAACTTCTAAATGTCTTTATTGATTTTTTTTCCATGATCAATGTTTAATTACAGAACAAATGTTCGGGTATTGTTCTGATCAATTAAACTAATTTTTAACCAAATTAAATTTCTTAATCGACGTAGCTGGCAATCACTCCTGACGGTCACAATCGTCAGGACACTTTAGACCAAGATTCCGGTCCTTCTATCTAAACGCTTAAATTTAAGCAACTTAAATTAAGATGGAGAAATTCCCTCTCCCTTCCCTAATTAAAACGATATCGATTTAATATTAAAATCCCTGGCTGGGGTAATATTTTTCGCAATAAGTTTTTACAGTGATTTTAATATTAAATCGATATCGTTTTAATTAGGGAAGGGAGAGGGAATTTCTCCATCTTAATTTAAGTTGCTTAAATTTAAGCGTTTAGATAGAAGGACCGGAATCTTGGTCTAAAGTGTCCTGACGATTGTGACCGTCAGGAGTGATTGCCAGCTACGTCGATTAAGAAATTTAATTTGGTTATTTATACACTGGCGAAGTAAATGTATCTTATCGTGTTTAAACTAATTTTTCTTAATTCCGTATTGTATTATAAATAATGCATTATGCAAATTGGTAATAAGACCATATCTGAAAACTTAGCAGATCTAAGTCGCAAACAAAGATCATCACTTAGGCGACATATGTAGATTGGACTCACGACCATTCCATTTATTTGGAATTATAAAAAACTTTAAAGCAAGCCTTAAGTTTTAAAAACTTAAATCGCTTTAAAAATTGTTTCCTCTTACAAATAAAATGAGATAAAGTACTGTTATGGAAACCACATTATTATCATTATAAATATGACAACTCGATATAGGTTTCTTTTCTATTTAATCTATTTCGTCATTTATCTCTTATTTTCTCCACTTTCTACCGATTTTAAGCGCTAATTATCTCTTGCTTTCTTATCGACATTATCTGACTAGCAGAGCTTTGGTAAACTCGATCATCTTCCAGTTAGATCTATCATGCATATTTTTCTCGGTGGGTAACATTTATTAGCTCTTACAACAACTTATCTAACAAGGGAACGTTTAGAACTGCCCCTCACTGATTTTGTTGGGCTTTGTATATGTTGTAGAGTAGCGAAAAATAATAGATACGTATTTTTTTATCGGTTTCGAAGTATATTTAGGGGTTGAAATAACTTCTCGAAAGAAATTCTATATGTTTGATTACGAGTGAATATCTCTGAAACCGTGAAGTATATGAAAAAATGTTTTAGATAAAAAGGTTACATATTAAGGGGATCCTAAAGTCGTCTGTTAGTTGAAGCGCTTATTTCGATAAGACCTATTGTATACATATATTGCATTTATAGATTTGCAAAAATTTTTTTATATAATTAAAGTATATGCATTAATACATCAACAACATCTGACAACTAATCTAATTCTGCACCTATTGTGCAGAAGTGTTAAAAGATAAATGATTTCAAGTAAAGGCCTGAGGGAGCTTTACTAATTCGACCTAATTAAACCTGATCAGACCATCCAGGCCCACAACCATTTCCTCCACAAATAAACACACACACACACACAGATGTATAACCATTTTTATCTCTATTCTTCAAATATAATTACACCATCCGTCTCACTAGATGCATTTTTATGGCAGTCCCTTTAATCCGATTTTATGTAACATATCCCCCTCCACACACACAGTTTACACTTTCCTTTACACACACTCAAAATATTTCTTTTTCCTTAAGTTCCCAAAACTTACATGGATACGTTTTGTGATAGCTTTATACATCAATCGAATTTCTGTATATCATGTTCTCGATTTTCAAGGTGTTCCCGATACACCACAAACTTTTTAATAGCTTTTTTGTATTCAAGAGGTTAAAATCTACAAAAAAGAAAACTATCTCACACTTTTCTGGGCAAAAACCGGCCTTTCTTAATTAAACACCGTCCTTTGTATATTTTAAGTTAATATCCTTAAATCTCTGTTCTTATTCGATATCATCTAATTGTAAGTTACTTTTTACAATTTTGTTTGGCATTTTCAATTCGAGATTTCGTAACATTTTTGATAAATAAGGTAATCAATTCCCAATCTGAAGGATAATTTTTTTTCCGTAGGAATTCTCTTTTACGGTTTATGATTTTATGAATTGATTAAACAGCCATCAATTATATATTGTTTTCTACGTTATGTGACATTGATATTGGTGCTTTATATTTGGTTGATGATATGCAGCTTTTCTTCAGCCTATTGATGAACATTGTGATAACTTGTGTTATCATCTCTGATATACTTCTTTTCAACGAATGAAGGCTCCTGATCCCAGCGCTGATATCGATATGGCCACATACAATCTTTCGTATAAACAGAGCTTTATCCATAAATGATACCGTACTTAAAACAATAGAATAGTTGTACAAAAATGAATATGTATTGAAGAAAGTTAATATGGATAATTCTGTGCACTCCTTGAATATTATATGGATGATGATTTTTATTATCTAATATTCTCCAAACATTTGCGGATTCTTTATTTTCCATTCTTTATTCGGATTGCCATATTTATTATTTGGCCGGTGTGATTAAGAATCCGTTCTTTCAAATCTGTAACTTGGTGGTTTTGCTTTTCTACTCGAAGTAGAAAAATTGAATGTCGTTTTACTTAGATGTTTTTCCGAGGACATTCTTTTACGTGTTTGTTTTTGTCTATTTAAGGCTCCTGTTCACACACCTCTTCTATCCTTATTTGATGACGTCAGAAGCGAGAAATCGCATGCCAAAAATTCTTGCGGTTTTACGTTGAAATAAAAAGATATATTTATAAAACGTAATTGTAATTGATTCAGCACATTTGTAAAATACACCGGACACTTTCCTTTGGCTAATAATCACTAAATAGCCATAAAATCAATATAACATGCAATCTGCCTTTTTAACCCATTTTCCTTCATTTTTCATTTTACAGCTACTTACTGATTATCGAATGTTTTGATATATATTGCTGCTCTTATCAAAAGAACGAATTGTAATGATTTATAGAACATTACATATATGAAAGAATTTACAGATAGTTATATGTATATAAAAAGATATTGCTGGTAATGAAGTGAATGGGATCAATCGTGTTAACTCAGTTTATAACAAGAATTATAGACATGAAAACATCTGTGAATTGAGAACAAAGATAGAAGGATAGAACACAAACACATATACATTTATTCGATTTTTTCAAAAATTACTTCCACGTGTTCCATATTCATCTCTTAAAGTTATAGATACAGGGTGTTCGGAAATTCAACCGACAAACTTTCAGAGATTGTCAGGGGCACCATAAGGATCATTTTTTTCAAATGGACCTAGAATCAGAAATGTATCGTTACATCGCTACGGCATACCGGGTGTTCAAAAAAAGTCGGTACCTCAAAATATCTCAAAAACATAAGTTTTATAAAAAAAATGTTTTAGACAAAAGTTGTAGGGTGTAAAAAGATCTATTTACTGGCCTTAAGGATGTATCGGACCTATTTTCAAAGCGCTACCAAGTGGATAAAAATTTGTGAGAATGTTCTTTTAGTCTTCCTGATGTGTTACAAAGAAGTAGAAACGAATCCACTAAACGGTTGCTGAGTCATAACGATTTTAATTTTCACTGATTTTACACGTATTCTTATGGAAAGCGACGATTTTGACGGATAAAACAGCTAAAAAAATGTTGAAGGAACGCTACCAATATTTTTAATTTTTTTGTACATCTAGTATACGAATAGATGAAAATATCTGCCAAGTTTCAATTGTCTTCACTACACCGTTTTAAAGAAATAAATTATAACTTGAGATAATTGTGCTGTTGGCACGAATGTATCTCGATGGCTCGTGAAAGCGCGGCAACGTCGCAATCAGCTGGGCAAGCAAAGCATAACGTATAGTTGTCTCGATACACGTATATCTATGCCTTCTACTACTTCTAGCTAACTTTTTGTCTCCGTTGCACTCGTGTCTTTTTTCATAAACTGCTTTTGTCACTATTTTGCCTTTCCACCGATAACTTTTCGTGTCTGACATTGTAAAAATGTTAACGAACAGACATAACCTCGCACGTCGCACCTCGCAGCTCGCATCAAGTTTCGCACTATTTTGGTACTGTGCAAGGCTGCCAACCTACGTGAATCGAGTCATACAGCGCTGTCATGTCTCTTTTGAGAGAGTCACATAACAATGTTTATAATAAATAATATTCAAAATTATTGTTTATATGATACATATTTATCTTTTTTGATTTGATTAAAGTCACATTTGTTTATCAGCACTGCTGAATAATGTCTTTCGTTTTGAAATAATTTGACATTATAAAGTTGAAATTAGGGCATTTTCACTGCCAAAAGTTTAGGCTCATAAATGACAAAAATGGCAAATAATGCTGGAAAAAACATTTGTAAAGTAAAAAATACCTTTCTAGGAGTAGAAATGAGACTCCTACTATCATTTGAGTATCTTACATCTAGATTTACTAGGCGTTAGGTGTAGATATTCAAGTATTTCAAATTTCATGCACTTTTGTCTAAAATTGTACCTCCGATACATCGATCCTTCAGTAAACTTAGGTATTCTTGATAGATCCTTGTTGCTGTTTGTGATATTGGGCCTCTTCACACGCAATTATGTCAGCTCCAAGAGTATCGCTCCATATCGCACTCGGTCAGAAAGGAGCAAAATCAGAAATCAGAAATGAAGTACTTTATTCCCTCGATAATGACTTCAGTTTACACGTATACGTTCTTTAACTACAGTAAGGAGCTCCAATCAATGATATTTGGCATATTCCTTTTACTTACCTAGTTTGTTTTCCTTTCTGTTGATGTTTTTCTTTTCTCTGACCAGGCAAAACTTAATAACTTTGAAATGATTGATTCAAAGTGGATAAAATTATAATGTTTTGAAAAGGTCTCGAGAAGGGTATAAGAATATGCGATAAAAAAAATAGGGGATTTCATTTTTAAAAAATTTAAGATGATCTTGACCTGACCTTGGCAACACCACCCAAGGTCAAATTTATAAGGCCAGTAAATAGATCTTTTTACATCCTACAGCCTACAACTTTTGTCTGAAACATTTTTTTTATAAAATATTTTTTTAAATATTTTGGTGTCCCGACCTTTTTCGAACACCTTGCCGATGTAGCGACACGTTTCCGACCTTAGGTCCATTTGCAAAAAATGGTCCTTATGGTGCCCCCCCACAATCTCTGAAAGTTTGTCGGTTGAATTTCCAAACACCCTGTATAATACTTATGCATTATAAAACACTTATATACAAATAGATGTGATACATATTTAGATACTTATGAGATATTTATAAGTGAAAAGAGTAATATTGATGCTTGTGTGGCAATCAGAATACAGTTCTTTACAATATTTAGCTATTGTTAAGAAGTATTACTGTCACAAGTTCCTGGCGCATAGAACTGCAAATATTGGTATTTACGATTGCTATGGTCTAGTATTTCGAAAGATCAGTAAACCCCAACAACGATATAATCACGCAAGCAAGTACTTATACACGTATGTAGGTATATAACTACCTTGATAAAATCAATATAGTCAAGCAGCATTGATATGCAGTTAAATCCTAGTGTACTTTTTACATTCAAATTTTTTGTTTAAAACTTTGTTTAACTAAAAAGGGTTTGATATATTTTTACTCATTTTTTACAAGGAATTATCTTGCCGATTGTATGACACAATTTATTGGATAATTATGTATTTATTTGAGAGATTTATTTTGATAACACTTTTTTTAAATTTCTTTTTCTTCCATTATTTAAATATAATTTAAATTATATTTTTATTTTATCTTGTTATTTTATGGATAAACATATGAAAATTATCAGCGGAAAGTGAATTTTTTATCGAGTATTTTATATGTTATACGTTACATATTAATACAGAGTGTTTCCTAAGTAAGTACACAAAAACTTGAAAGGGATATTACTTGGCTTATTTTAACAAGAAAAGGTCCTATAAACATGTGTCCTAAACTGCTTTGTTTTCAAAATACAGGGTGTCAAAGTTGTGAAAAAAAATGAAAATTTGGAAAATCTGGAAAATGTTTAAAGATATTGGTATGCGTACATGTAGTATTAAGAACCATTTTCTAGTACCGATAAAACATTTTTAGATCCACCAGGACATCCATCTTTGACACCCTGTATTTTGAAAACAAAGCAGTTTAATTAGGACACATGTTTATAGAACCTTTTCTTCTTAAAATAAGCCAAAAAATATTTCCTTCAAGTTTATGTACTTACTTAGGAAACACCCTGTATATTGTATATAATAGGTATACACATGTATATTTGTATATATAGAGGAGTTGGCATCTTTTCTCAGCACTTGTATACTTACTTCATCTCGAGGATGAAAAATAAAATATGGCACAAATAGAAAAATAAATAGATGATATTTTTTTTATGAGATATTTTTTTTTGGTATAACTTGTTGCGCCGTCGAAGAGGGTGAAACGTTATCGCGCTATCATATCATAAAAAGCACCTCGCTATTCACGACTATTACTGTACCGTTAAAAATGGCATTCAACCGGATGCCTGGACTAGAGGCTATTCGATTCGCCTGCGTGTCAGTAGAGCCTCACGGGACGCAGGTCCGCGGACTTTTGGCAGCGTTCCTCTTTTTCGCCTTGCCTCTCCCATCGCTTTTCCGTAATGAACCGTACGCAAAGAGCGCAGACTCGGCTCGCTCATCTCGTTCCTCATCGTGCGAAGGTGTGTATACAGAGCCGTCGTTCGGAAGGCCTTCAGTATGACATTAAACGTTCAATTCCGCGGATGGCTATTGCGTCGCTTCGACGGCACGGAACACCCACGCTCTCGGGGCACTTTTGAAACGGCCGCTCTCCCTTTAGCCCAGTCGAAAACTCAATTACGCCGCTGCCGTTGCCGTTCTCGTTCTTGTTATTGTTTCGATCGTATACTACCTTTAATTCTTTTTTATTAATTATTCGGTAGTTTATTAAAATTTGTGTTAAATTGTTTGCGCGATTTAAATGAAATATGTGTGGATATGTGGATTAATGGGAAACACTAAGCACAGTTTTCAGGAAAATTTGAGAAACGACATTGGTGATTAAATTTTTAATTATCAAAGACTTTTACGAAGAGAAAGAAGCAAGTTTGCTAACTCACTAAAAGCTTCAATTCAACGTTTATCTTCTGAAGTTTTTACCAACATATTTAAATAGCTTTCAATTAAATTAATATTATTCTGAACATAATATTCTTCTTTCAAAGTTTTTTTTTTTCTAATTACCATAGCCATTAATGGAACTATAATAGATTTTTACTCTTTACGTATTGCAACTGATATCAAGATATATTTAACTATGCGCGTATACATATACCGTAGTATTACTTTAAAATAACTCAGAAATTAAAAATTGTTAAAACATAAACTGACTTTATTTAATTTACGTTAAATCTGTACGCGTTAGAATATACATAACAAATATTTTTAATTACCTAAAGGTCTGTACATTTTCTAGTGTCTTCAGATTCAGAAGAGATATTTAAGCGCTTCTGATGATTCACCTTGTATAAGCTTGCTAAAACGCTTGTATATACTACTTGCTGAAATTGAGAGTTTTGTTTGATAGAAACAAGTAAATCTTTAGTAAATATTTGTTTAATGCTTGTTATTGTGCCAATTTATAATTGATCAATATCATTATTCTACGCTGATTAATACAGCGATAATAAATTTGGACGGATAAAAAAATTGTAAAATTGCGGTGCATTTCTATCTTTTTGTTTGAAATACGCATTTATACATGTCACTGCTAAGAAAAACAACAGTTTGTTTTAAACAAAATTTTACAAATTGCATATTGTACTAATTCATATTATACATATGAAATATTTTTACGTCGGCAAAAATTAATATTTTGTCACACAATAGCTAGAACATTCGACGATTTCGATAAATTGAAATGTATCATTGGTACCGTTTTTGCGAATTGGAATAACATTTACAAATAAAACGGTATTTCTGTAAGAATTTTCGGAAGACTGAAATTTAATTCTTTTCCTTTTTAATGTAAAGAATTTTTTTGCGTCAGTTGTCCGCGATTTCGCTTAATTACGATTTATTTCGTGAGATATCTTGATAAGGTTTTTGTTTAGATCAATAATCACTTTACAAAACTCAAATGCGACAATATTTTTAGTGGAATGTCACTTGTGAGTCAAAGACTGCAGAATTTCCTATTTTTATATGAGGAAATCAATTAAGAGGGAATAATTGAATGAACGCGCTTTCGTCAATATCTAAGTTCAGGAAACGCACAGTTGTTGCTTTCCAAATATTTGGCGATGCCAGGGGGGGGGGGGGGGGAGGGAATCGCATCGATAAGTGGCGTATCGATCGATATATATTTCAAAATACTTCGAAATCGTCCAAATTCATAAGAAATCGCAAAAGAAAGCCGTGTTGCGCATGGTTATTTATATACAGTAGCCAGAGAACTTGTAATAGGTCTCGTAGATGTGGATCGTTCCGTCGGCGGTGTAGTGTGAATTTATCGGAAGTTCGCCGAACGGCATCCGCTATTGCAACTCGAACATCTCAAAATTATTTAAAGAAAGCACACAGCTGTATTTGAACTAAAGCGCGCGTGATCCAGAAATCTGCCAATCTCTGACAATATAAATATTGTATAACGATGTACTTTGTGCCTGAGCGAATTTTGGACAATTTTATCAGTCAACTTTAAACACTTTTTATTTAAAAATTATAGTTTTGACATTGTGGAAGGTATCAGGATCTTCATTTTGAAACAACCTCAAGAGTTAGCTGTTAACTTTTTGAGGCAACTATATTATATTGGCCATCGGTTTTATTTTTGTAAACTGCTTTTCAGTTTCATGAAATTTGGCCTATTATGGGATAACTTACAATTAGTAATGCTTTATTTGAATTAAAAATACAAAATTAAAAATGGCGAATTTAATGTGGCGGACAAAATTTCAAGAAATTAATATGATTATCGTAAAACTCGGTTTTAGGGAATTTTTAATATTGCTAACAAGTAACATCACGTTTTTAGTTTTGCTTTATTTGAAATTCAGTAATCCCGAGCATCTCCTAAAACCGAGTTTCTTGATAATTAGATAATATTTTGAAATTCCAGATCCACCGCTTTGAATTTTAGAATTCTGAATCTCAGAATCGAATTTAGCTATCCCGAACCCTTAGAAAACAAGGTTTTTTTAAAACAGATTAATAAGTTGCTTTGTTAGAAAATCCCCCTCTTCAATAGGTTAACTATTGTCACGCAAAATCTGGAGCACCTTGTACATCTTATAGCAAAATCAAGCTAGAAGTGTTTTCAGGCACGTCACTTGCTTTAAAGTTTACTCAAAAGACTCAAATTGTGTAACTAAACCGTTTGAATTGGTTAAAATAAAAAGTTTGAGTATTTTTAACAATTTGGATGATAGCAGTTCTTTTCGATCGATTTAATCGAGATGAAAATTTGGCCGTTTAAACAGTTCTGACGTTAAAAAAAATTAAAAATTTAGAGTTTATTTTGTTTAGTCCTGAAATCTCTCTCAGATCCGACAGATAAACCGATTCAAATTATCTTTATAAGCATGAATAATCTGTACAATTTAAGGATTGATCTTGAAATTTGCATTGTCGGCCAAAAGTTCGAGACCACATAAAGTTTAAAAATATTCTAGTAAAAAATATTAGGGGAGACCGGGGCGAAGTCGTCGTCGGGGCGGAGTCGTCAATTCAATTATCTCGAAACCTGCATATTGTGCGAACTCGCTATTAACATTGCAAACGCTGCTTATGGTACTCATGTGTCCGACGGAGTTTAGGGAGATTATGTGCCGTGTTATAATTTTTATGAAGGCAAACATGTTTTCGGAGGGGCAAAGTAAAATTTTCTGTGCGTGGAAAATTTGTAATATCTTTAATAATATTTGCTTTCCAAATCTTGAGGTACGTGATTCTAAAGAGTAATGCATGCTGAACACAAATCCAGTGGTTTTTTCATTATCGTTGATGTCTAATATTTCGTGAGGGACAAAACTTGAAACTTGTGTTTGGGGCGAAGTCGTCACCAAGCCACCGGGGTGGACTTTTATAATATTGGCTAATTTTCTAATTTTATTATATTTTTCAGTTTTTTCTTCCCCTATTTCATATATAATTCTTTAAGATTTTGTTGATTAGTTCTTGAGTTATAGAATCCGTACACACACACAAAAACACAAAATAAGAAAACATTTTAACACTTTAATTAATAAATGTTTACATTTTTCTATTAACAAATAATTAATAAAATGTATTCTATCAGTTTTCATAATTGGAATTATGTATTTATGGAGTGACGACACCGCCCCGGCATTTTTGACATTTCAATTTTTCCACCTTTGTCGTTTTTACTCTATACCGGTTAAACAAAGCGACGTAGTCCAAAATTCCCATATAAATTTTATAGCTAAGGGTTCACTCTTTACAACAGTATATATACCACATTTAACTAAAATTATTTATTTTAAACAAATAAGTGACACATTAACTTTGCCAGCGATAATTAATCAAATTGGGAATTTTTATCGACTAACTGGCAATCAAGATGTACGCGTTTAAAATTTGAAATTTATTATAACTAATAAATTTCTCAAATCCTTTTTGTGTATTTCCAAGTACACGAATTTCCAACCTACTAAACTGCGTGCCAACCAATTTGTCAGACTTTAAAACACAGTTTCGTTGGAGAATTAAAATCCCCTACTCCCCTGATTGAAAGAATTATTTATTTTGTTGTTAAAAATCAGCACCAAAAAAAAGTGTCGACTTCGGCCCGGTCTCCCCTACTTAAAAGTCTGATTCATGACTTGCTTAATTTTTTCTTAATTTGAAAATAAATACGTATTATATTTAGCACAGTTGCGTTTAACATAATATTGTTTAATTTCAAGAAAATTAGACTATAACGGTCATAAAACCTTTTTCTGAAACTCAGTTGTGAACTATTTTAGAAGTGAAAGAATTTTTCGTAAAAAAAAGAAACTTAAATACTTACAATTAGATTAATAAAAAAAGTAATTAAATGTTGAGATGGCTACTTTGAGAAAAGGGTCTAATATTTGATCTTTAGTATTTATAGTTGACTGTTTTTATCTTGTAAAAAAAATATTTTTCGTAGAACTTTTAAACATTTTATATTATTTTTTATTTTATTATAAAAAATTAAGACTTCAAAAATTGATGTTTTTGGACAATAAAAAAAAGTGTGCAAGTAGAAACTTGCACATTGCTTCCTCATAGTTTTTAAGTGTGCAAGTAGAAACTTGCACATTGCTTCCTCATAGTCTTTAAGTATGTAAATTAGAAACGTGCACATTACTTCCTCACAATTTTTAAGTATGCAAATTATGTACATTGCATCAACATTTTATTTCGCTTATAAAGCTTCCTCTATGAGGAAGCTTGTTTTTCCTTTTATGCATAATTATTAGTAGATATTTATTAATTTGGCTTCCTCGTAGAGGAAGCTTTATGAGCGAAATAAAATGTTGATGCAATGTGCATAATTTGTATACTTAAAAATTGTGAGGAAGTAATGTGCAAGTTTCTAATTTGCATACTTAAAAACTATGAGGAAGCAATGTGCAAGTTTCTACTTGCACACTTAAAAACTATGAGGAAGCAATGTGCAAGTTTCTACTTGCACACTTAAAAACTATAAGGAAGCAATGTGCAAGTTTTTACTTGCACACTTAAAAACTATGAGGAAACAATGTGCAAGTTTCTACTTGCACACTTTTATTGTCCAAAAACATCAATTTTTGAAAAGTCTCAATTATTGAGATTTGAGATGTAGCCCTTAAAGGTTAAAATTTTAAAATTTTGGAAATTTTTCTAGTTTTATTATATTTTTCAGTCTTTTCTACTTCTATTTTATATATAATTCATTAAGATTTGGTTGATTAGTTCTTGAGTTATATGAAATTTCAGAAAATCCGCACATACACACACATGCGGACATTTTTTAAAAAGAAAGAAAATTCTTTCACCGATTCTCGCCAAATTCAATAACAACTTTTTTTTAATGATATCTATTATATTCATTTAAAATTTAAGGGTTAAAATTTTATATTGGCAATTTTTTTTTAATTCTATTATTAATTTAAGGGTTTTTTTAAATTCTATTATTAATTTAAGGGTTAAAATTTTATATTGGCAATTTTTTTTTAATTCTATTATATTCTTAGGTCTTTTCTACCCTTATTTCATATATAATTCTTTAAGATTTGGTTGATTAGTTCTTGAGCTATAGCCGTTTGAAATTTCGAGGAATCCGTACATAGGAAGCAAAATGTGCAAATTTCTAATTTGCACGTTTTCTTATTATATTGGCAATTTTTTTCTAATTCTATTATATTCTTCAGTCTTTTCTACCCCTATTTCATATATAATTCTTGAAGATTTGGTTGATCAGTTCTTGAGTTATAGAAATTTCGGTAAATTTGGCACATACACACACATACACACATACAGACATTTTTTAAAATTGCGGTTTTTCGACGTTTTAGAACATTCTGAACACATTGGCAGCAACAAGAAAAAAAAAATTTTTTTTACGAAAACAAAGTTTTCTTTATGAGGAAGCAAAATGAGTAAAATAATAAAACTATGTTAAATTATACCTAATGCATAAGTTCAAGATTTTTTATTCGCGTGAAAGTTGAACGAATGTTTAACAGTAACATCAATAAGGGCTATAAGGGCTATAATACACAAAATGCATAGCGTAGCATAAGCATAGCATAAGACCGTTGGACCAATAAGCATCCAGCATAAAGTCGCCATATTAATTTACATAAGATGCTCATTGGTCCAACGGTCTTATGCTATGTTTATGCGACGCTATGCATTTTGTGTGCGATGGCCTTAATGCTTTTTGCTAAATTATTTTGTTTTAATAGAAATAATAATGATTCTGTATAATTATTCACGATGAAAATAACAGAATAATAAAAGTTTGAAATATATGCATTATTATAAATCTATTGTTTTGAGAGATTAATCGACAATTCTTAATGTTTACATTTCTGACTCACTTCAAATATTTCCGTTTAATTCAGTTACTCGTCCAAATTTTTTTAAATTAAATTTTTCTCTTGTATTGTGCGCTTGTAAAATAATAATTACATAAAAGTTCAGATTAAGCATTGTTATTTTTCGATATTTAGAAAAATGAATATTTTAATCTGACATCTTATTTGTTTGATAAATAAGTAGATATTAAATATTATTTTACATAAAATTTATAAGATGGTAAATATTTAAACTTTATTTTTGCATTCTCACGCAGCATTTTAAATCTTACATAAATTTGGAAAATATATGTGCGCATTTTTTGCATTTATTTTTTATTTATGGCGTTACGGAAGTATGATTACAAATCTGAGGTAGTTAATGAATATAAGTTGTCTCATAATTTGCGGATCACCTCTCGTGGGTAGGCAGAGTGGGTTAAACTGAATCGGAAAGTCCTGTACTACTTTGCGATTTTTGCAATAATTAATAAGATAACTAATAATGATTCACGAATACGCGTCATCCATGGGATCAGCGACGAGAAACTCAGCGTTGCATACCTATTATTTGTTGTTGCTAGACGTTGCTCCTCTCAATGCCTCGCCGCGCAACAACCGCAGCCGTCGGATAACGTTGAGCTATCTCTTCTTGCCGAATTGAGCGGACGCATCTCATTATTTATTGCAAAAATCGTAAAATGATATAAGACTTTTCGATTCAGTTTAACCCGTTTTACTTACCTACGAGAGTTGATCCACGAATTATGAGACATCCTGCATAGTCGAAACTGCTAACACATTCGTCAACAATTTGGGAAAAAGGAAGATAAGAGACATGACAGAATGTAACTCAATATAGGTGCAGACAAGCATCTGAAAAGAAAAAGAAAAAATCTATTGACGTGTAACAATATTGAAATAAAAATGTAGATAATCTGACGAATTTTTTTCATTCTTGCTTTTTTTCATTTTGTTTTCTTCATAATTATTATCATTGTATTTTTTTTTTGATTGTTTTTTTTTTTCAAATAAGATGTCTGAACTTTTGTGTAAATTATATTGTGGAATCAAATTCTGTTCGAAAGTATTAGGGTTAGCGTGTACTTTCAAAAATAGAACTACTAATGTTCTGGTTAACATGCAGATATGATGCGTTGTTATGCTAACTACCTATGTGTGTATGCGTGTGTTATATATATATATCGTATATATATGATATAATTATATACAACGTGTTAAAAAAAAAGGTCGGATATTCTACCCACGTGTAGTACTCAACAAAAAAAGCAAAGAAGTCTTGGGCAACATAGGTCCGCGACGCGGTATTTTTCGTTAAAAAATCTTGTATCTATTTAAATATTAACGCGTTTACTGTTCGTTTTTTTATAATAATGCCATTTTTGACAAAAAAAAACAGAAAAATACATAAAATAAAAATAAAAAATACAAAAAATACAAAAAAAACAAAAATAAAAATACAAAAAAAATACAAAATTAACTCTAGCTCTGAAACAGTTGATTTGCGGACCTATATGTTGCCCACGACTTTTTTGCTTCTTTTGATGAGTACTACACGTGGGTAGAATATCCGAACTTTTTTTTGAACACCCTGTATATAGTATAATTATAGGGGAGACCGGGGCAAATTGGTCAGGTTTTTTTCGGTGCCAATTTTTAACAACAAAATAAATAATTTTAGTTAAATGTGGTATACCATTTTTAAGAGTGAACCTTTAGCTACAAAATTTATGTAGGAAATTTTTGTCTACGTTGCTTTGTTTAACCGGTATAGAGCAAAAACGACAACGGTGGAAAAATTGAAATCTCAAAAATGCCGGGGTAAAACTGTCACTCCATAAATACATAATTCCGATTATGAAAACTGATAGAATACATTTTATTAATTATTTGGTAATAGAAAAATGTAAACATTTATTAATTAGTGTTAAAAAATTTTATTATTTTGTGTTTTTGTGTGTGTGTACGGATTCTATAACTCAAGAACTAATCAACCAAATATTAAAGAAAAATATATGAAATAGGGGTAGAAAAGACTGAAAAATATAATAAAATTATAAAATTTGCCAATATTATAAAAGTCCACCCCGGGTGCTTACTGACCGATTTGCCCCAAACACAAGTTTCAGGTTTCATCGCCCACGAAATATTAGACATGAACGATAATGAAAAAACTACACTGGATTCGTGTTCAGCATGCATTACTCTTTATAATCACGTACCTGGAGATTTGGAGAGCAAATATTATTGTAGATATTACACAATTTCCACGCGCAGAAAATTTTACTTTCACCTTCCGAAAACACGTTTGCCCTCGTAAAAATCATAACACGGCAGGTAATCTGCCGAAACTCCGTTGGTCACATGGGTACCATAAGACGCGTTTACAATGTTAATAGCGAGTTCGCACAATATACAGGTTCCGAGATATTTGATTTGACACTTTTACCCCGTTGACCGATTTTCCCCGGTCTCCCCTACATATAATTTGAATAACTAAATATTATAATATAGGAGAAACTTTAACAAGTGAATCGGCTGATCGCAATTTTCTAGGTTGTTAATTATTATTGTAAAAATTAAAGGAACATTTTACATTATTTGTTATGGGTTGTTTATTTATAGAATAGAATATTCCGATTTTGTGGCTATATATCATGAATCTTGATTAAACTTTTAATTTTTGCAAACACGGTTTGAATAGTTTCACACCACAAGATATTTAAGTTATTGGCTCACCGTGTTGCACAATATTGAAAAGTTCAGTTATTTTCAATTCCGAAACTGAATAAACATTTCCTTTTTCGATTTATTATAGTTTTATAAATTGAGTGTTTCATATGTAAACATTTTTATTTACAATTAGTTTAATTATGTTTTGTGAATAATATTGGAGAAAAGGAAAAATATATAGAAAGAAAACTGTAATATTTTTTTTAAGAGTAGCTATTTATATACATGTTTAACATTTATTACAAATTAATATGAATATAATCAGACGACCTATTTGTTTATCGTAAAGTTTATGAGAGATTGTTTTTAGAAATAGGATAAAACCTTAATAGATTTTTAATCAACTATTTTTAATCAGTAGTTTCAGTTTAATATAGTGTAATTTAATTTTGATTTGTTAAAATTTAATTTAGTTCTCAGATTCTTTATATTTTCGAGTTTTACAGAGTTTTCCATGATTTTATGATTATACAATATTCGTGACATAAAAAGCAGTATTTTGAAATTTTCTGTATTAAAATTCTTTTTTTTCTACGAGAAAATATTTGAAAAACAATTATTAATTTATAACACTAAAGTTATCGGATTTTCTGTGTAATAGAAAAGTTTATACACATATCTATATGTATATGTTATGGTCAAAGCCCGAAACGCGGGCATTCCTAGGATTGACTGGTCAATTCTGCGGAACGACCAAGCGTCTTGGTCAAAGCCCGAAATAAGTTTTGCGTTTCGGCTTTTGACTGGAATGTTTGTAGTCAATCCTAGGAATGACTAACATGGCCGGTCAAAGTTAGAATCTAAGTCCCGGTCTACAATCAGTCATATGTCGGAACGTAACCGATGGACCAATGAGAGAATTTCTTTTTTGCAAACAAATTTTCCTCATTGGACCATCGGCTAAGTTCCGACATCCGACTCCGACATATGACTGATATGATTGTAGACCGGGACTAAGAAAAATCATTTCGGACTTTGACTAGTCAATCCTAGGTGTGGCTTAATTCGGACTTCGACTGTTTGGTAAATGTGCAGAATAGTGGCCTCCTTACCGATTTGGCTGAAACTTACTAATATTGTGTATTTTAATGTTAAAAACAAATCCGCAAGAAAAAATCGTTGCTCTCAATTAGGAAAAAAGTTATGAAATGTCAAAAATGACAGTTTTCTGATTAGAAAATCTGTCAGACCGACGCGACGGTGCTAGACGGGAACGCTGGAATAGAGTAGGTCACGTGACAGCTGTATGTACTTTTTGACAACGGAATAAGAAATCATTTTTGTTTAATTTTAATTTATTGTTGCATTTTGGAAAATGTATTTTATTACTTATATTATTTTTTATTAAATAATTTATTTATTAGGTGTTCTCTATTATGAGTTATTTATCGCATTTCAACAGCTTAAGGTAATAGTTAAAGCAGACAACAGTTCGTGCTTTTGGTTAAAGCAGAGAATACTCTGTGAGAATAGTAAAAATACAGAGTATTCTCTGCTTTAACCAAAAGCACGAACTGTTGTCTGCTTTAATTATTACCTTAAACTGTTGAAATGCAATAAATAACTCATGATAGAGAATAATAAATAAATTATTTAATAAAAAATAATATGATAAGTGACATGATAAAAAATACAGAGTATTCTCTGCTTTAACCAAAAGCACAAACTGTTGTCTGCTTTAACTACAGTAGAACTCCGATTTTCCGAACCAGGCGGGACCAAGGTGGTTCGGAAAATTTAATAGTTCGGATAATTAAACATGTATAAATGTACTCAATTTACAATTAGTTATTAAATGAAAGAGTATTACTGCTGTATTTTGAAATGTGCTATACATATTACACTAAATAATTGATTTTTGAAACGGTTTGTAAATACTTAATGTTAAGAAAGTTTATTTTTTAAAATAGTTTTTAATTTTTTATTAATAGGTTCGCCTTGACTTCTCTTTTGCAAAAACCATAAATAGACGGCGTCTTCTAATTTCTCATCACTAGCTTTTTCATAGTCTTCCTTCTTTTAAAACAATCTGTACTGTGTAACTTTGAAGCAAAATAGAATTTCACTTTTCCTCGCCTTTATTTCTGATATGGTTGCTTTACCAACATTAAAAATCTTAGCAAGTGATGCACCGGTTTCTCCTTTTTTGAGTCTGTTAATAATTGTTACTTTATCCTCAATTGCTAACACATTGCGTTTTCTTTTCGTTGCCATCGTGAACCCAA
Organism: Leptothorax acervorum; assembly: GCA_035220615.1. Taxonomy (NCBI): domain Eukaryota; kingdom Metazoa; phylum Arthropoda; class Insecta; order Hymenoptera; family Formicidae; genus Leptothorax; species Leptothorax acervorum. The sequence goes on along the minus strand of JASTWQ010000497.1, from coordinate 16,571 downwards.
TAACGGCAAATGAGTTGATGAAACGGCTAAATTACACAGAATTAATATAATAATAAAATAAAGTAAATAATAAAAATAAGTGAATAAAATTGCTTACAATAATTTGTGCGTTAACAAAGGTAGAAGAGTTATAATGGCATCTTCGCTTTAAGCACGTCGGAAAGGTAAGACGGTGAGCGTTAGACTGACTTTGAAATATAAACAGTCATAATATAAAATAACATAAGAGTTATTACATTTGACCCGGCATGGCAGTGGGAAACAGAGGACGTAGATACAGGTTCGGATGATTGGAGGTTCGGAAGATCGGAGTTCGGAAAATCGGAGTTCTACTGTATTACCTTAAACTGTTGAAATGCAATAAATAACTCATATAATAGAGAATAATAAATAAATTATTTAATAAAAAATAATATAATAAGTAATAAAATACATTTTCCAAAATGCAACAAATAATTTCTTATTTTGTTGTCAAAAAATACAGCTATCACGTATTATACTTTATCTCAGCGTTCCCGTCTACGCCGTCGGTCCAACAGATTTCCTAACCCGAAAACTGTCATTTTTGACACTTCATAACTTTTTTCCTAATTGAGAGCGACGATTTTTTCTTGCATATTTGTTTTTAACATGTCAAAATACACAATATATTAATAAGTTCTAGTCAAATCGGTGAGGAGGACACTATTCTGCACATTTACCAATCAGTCAAAGTCCGAATTAAGCCACATCTAGGATTGACTTGTCAAAGTCCGAACTGATTTTTCTTAGATTCTAACTTGGACCAGCCATGTTAGTCATTCCTAGGATTGACTACAAACATACCAGTCAAAAGCCGAAACACAAAACTTATTTCGAGCTTTGACCAAGACACTTGGTCGTTCAGAAGAATTGACCAGTCAATCCTAGGAATGCCCGCATCTCGGGCTTTGACCATAACATATACGTAAAACATCTGGGCCTAAATTCTGTACACGATACCGACAACTATCGGTGTCGTTGCGCAGGTTTTTGTATCGTATAAAAGCTGCGCAACGACACCGATAGTTGTCGGTATCGTGTACAGAATTAATTGGGTCCTGATACTTAATATAAGTTAAAGATCATAAAGACTAAACGCGCTATGCATATATGTGCATAATACATACAAGACGTAACGTGTGGCAACTATATAAATAAAAGAAATTAAAATATATATACAAGAAATTTCTCAAATGTACCTTATGCTAAAAAACCGAAGAATCCGTTGCTCAAAGAAAGTCTGCTTAGTGAGGAACATCCTATACAGTCATATTGATTCGAAGGTATCGATCGCTTCGGAAATAAAAGCCAAGACATATCCGTGCTCTGACATCACTCGGTTTACCAACGTGCACACATATTGGACAGACTCGATAAAAACGGATCATTTTTTTTCTTTCGACCTTTCATTGATTCTTTAAAATAGATAAGCGTTAAATACTTATTTTTTTTTCTATAGTTATCAGTCATTTCCTATCGTAAAAATTATTATCGTTTTCCAGCGATCGTGATTTCGCTTTTTAGATTTTTTGATTATTTACGTTGATGTTTATTTTTTTCAAAAGATTAAGTATAACTATTTTCTAATAATCACAGAGAACTTTAATCTCTAAAATCGTAATCTATATACATAGCTAATAATTACTTTGTTCCGCATCTAAAGTCAATGCCATTGATTCAGTGGTTTTTTTTATTTTGAGATGTAGGGGAGACCGGAGCTAATTCGACACGATTTTTTCAAAGGCAATTTTCAACAACTAATTAAAATTTTCAAGCGAATTTAATGGTACACATTTAAAGAGTGTTCCTTTAGGTACAAAATTGTATAAGGAAGTTTTGCTGTACGTCGCTTTGTTTTGCTCCCAGGAGAGGAAAAGTGACCCGAAGACAAATTTTCAAATTAAAAAATGCCGGGGCAAACTCGACACTTTGTCTAATCGATACAATTTGATCTGAAACTTTTTATTGTCTGAAAATAAAATACGTTATTTATCGTGTATTTTGAAATATTAAGTATAACTATTTTAGTACAAAAATTCGGAATAAAGCAAAACGATCATTGGAAATAATGAGAAAAAAAAATTGTTGAACTTTCAATTATCTTCTTCTGAACTCATGTCTGAAAAACAATTAAAGCGGAGTCTACAATGAAAATTTAAGGCGTAAAATTTAAGTTTTAAGCCTTAAGCCGTAAGAAATTGACAAATCACAGTCGAATATGAGAAAAATACTCGACTGTGATTTGTCAATTTCTTACAGTTTAAGGCTTAAAGCTTAAATTTTACGTCTTAAATTCTCATTGTAGATTCCGCTTAATGCAGGTAAACTCGTGATCGGCCATGCGTGCAAATTTATCATGAGCCATAATAAACGACAATTTGTCTTGCCACCCCGAATATTTGTGCAGCATGTTTGATCTTCATTTTTTCCTTTTTACGGCAAGTACAGCTTCTTTCATTATTTCCTTATTTATCACTGGTCTTTTTCTATTGTATGTACAAATTATTTTGCTGCAAGCCAAAAGCAAATGACTTATTTACAACGCTTTATCGAAATAGATTAGTGTCGACTTTGCCCCGGTGGCGTGGTGTCGACTTTGTCCTAAACGTCGTTTTTCACTTTTGTCACTCCGAAAACATATAAATTTTGAAAATATGCAAAAACTGTTGTTGGATTCGTATAGGGCATCGAATTTCCCATCAAAATCACTTAATGGTAGATTCGTAAGAGTAAAGCTCGATCAAAGAGTAGAAATTTTCGAGAAATCAGAAAAATTACTTTTTACCATCGAAAACGCTTATGTCGCACTAGAAGTTACACCATTAACTCAGAATGTCACTAAATTCCGTTCACAACGCTGGCATATAAAGACGCATTACCATAGGAAAGGCAAGTTTCTACGATAGATTTAAATAGGCAAAAAGTCTAGTGTCAAGTATGCCCCGGTGTCGAGTTAGCCCCGGTCTCCCCTACTTTCTTTTATTTAAGTTTTTGGTAAATATGCATATCAGGGGACCCAGCCCCAATGACCTTGACCTTGACATATGTTGTCAAGGTCACCCTCCTGAGTGACCTTCAGAAAGTTTTAGCCGTCGCTCGTTATTCGTTAAAAAGTTATTAATAAAAAAAGTTTGGAAAATATAGCAGTTATTTTGAGTACTACAAGACATGAACAACTAATATGTATGTGGAAATAATACATGTATGAACAAAGGAATTTTATTTAAAGCAGCGAATCGTTGATATATTGAACAGTCTTTTCGTTAAAGCAGAGAATAGAGAATATGTGCTTCAACTTACAAAGCACATACTTGTAAAGTGCGTCACTAACCTATAGGTTTTGTCAATAACCAACTATTATTTGCTTTAACAAAGCTTTAACATCCTTTTGCCATAATTAAAGCAGAGAATATTTATATTCACGCTTTCTAATACATAAAATTGTGTATATACTTTTCAATATACCAACTATTCTCTGTTTTAAATAACTTTCCTTTCAATATACCAACAATTCACTGCTTTAAATAATTTTCCCCACTAAACTTTTTTGTTTATAATTTTTTAATAAACAATGACCGCCAGCTAAAACCTTCTGAAGGTTACTCAAGAGGGTGACCTTGACACCATATGTCAAGGTCAAGGTCGTTTATGCCTTTCAATACTCGAAATAACTGCTATATTTGTCAAACTTTTTTTGTTAATAACTTTTTAACAAACAACGAGCGACGGCTAAAAACTTCACTCAGGGTCATGACCTTGACAACATATATCAAGGTCAAGGTCATTGGGGCTGGGTCCCCTGATATGCATATTTACTAAGTTTTTTAATTTACTGTTGATCTTAAAAGTTAATCTGTGCTATAAATATATAAAATCACTGTTATGTTATAACTGTGTATAAAATTAAAAATTTTAATAAACGCGATATTTTATTTTTTTATTTAAGATTATTTAATGCTTTACTCGTGCGCTATTATTAATTTTTTTATTTGAGATTATTTAATGCTTTACTCGTGCGCTATTATGTATTAAAATTAAACAAAATAAATATTAATTGGATAGATAATTATTTGTAAATATTTTTGCACAGTTGAAGAAAAGGAGTAACTTATTCATAAGTTTATTTATGTATGAATAGTATGTTTATTTATAAATAAAGGAAGGCAAACACGCACATACACTAACACATACAGGGTGATTTATTTTTAAACAATCTGTTTTTATTTCGCCAAAGATGTTAAAAAATTTTTTAAAAAAAATTGTAAATGAAAACTGCAGTTTCAAGAAGGATGTAAAATGTAGTTATTAGTTTGGCCTTGGGTAGTCTTTTTTGAATGTTATGTAAAGATTATCTTTAATTTTTAAATAAGAACCCCCCCTCCCTCCCTTTTTATTGTACATTTTTGTAGTTTATATCAAGACATTTCCAAAACACTAATCATAAATCTTTTCTCAATGAGAACTTACTAATTGTAAGTCACGTGTCTTCAAAATTTGATTACTGCTAGCATTAGCGTTATACCAAAGATACATCACGTAGGGATGGCTTTGTTGAATTTACATCTCTTTTGAGCGTATGCGCGTGCGTAGGCATAAAATTTTAATTCTCTAAATATTCGCACACATTCCTTTCGACCTCGGAACAATGACGCAATCTTCTTTCAAATTCGCAATTTCAAAGCAGCTAATAAGACGTTGCGATAAATGTATGAGAGAAGAAATAGCGATATAAGATTACGGATCATCAATGACTTATCGACTTGTAATGTTTTATTAACTAATAGCTAATTTGAAAGACGATTTACTATTGTTTTGAGGTAACAAAAAATGTTTACAAATATTTGAGAAATTATAAGATTCTATACCTGCGTCTTCTCTATATAAAGAGAAAGAGAGAAAGAGAAAGGGGCGGGGGAGGGGCAGTAGATCAGGTTCGGCAACGGTAGAGAATCAAGATTACGGGAATGACAATCTCTGTAAGGTTTTTATTTTTGCTGTGGCATATATACAGGGTGTTTCCTAAGTAAGTGCACAAACTTGAAGGGAATATTTTTTCGCTTATTTTAGGAAGAAAAGGTCCTATGAACATATGTCTTAAACCGCTTTGTTTTCAAAATAGTCAAAAATTTTTAGATACTCCCCTGCTGTATCTAACAATGTTTCATCGTTACTGAAATATAGTTTTTAATACCACATACGCACACCAAATTCGAATAAAATATTTCTGAATGTTTTTTAGATTTTCGAAATTTTTATATTTATTCTCTCAACTTTTGCACCCTGTATTTTGAAAACTATGCAGTTTAGGATACATGTTTATAGGACCTTTTCCTCTTAAAATAAGCCAAGGAATATCCCCTTCAAGTTTGTGCACTTACTTAGGAAACACCATGTATATACATACATACACTGCCGGCTAAAAAATTGACACCACATATAAAATTTAAAAATATTCCATAGACCACTACTTTAAACACTATTTAAAAGTTCAATTCATGCCTTACTCAATATTTTTTCTTAATTTGGAAGTAAATAGGCATTATACCTATGTAGCGCAGTTGTGGTTAATATAATATTGTTTAATTTCAAGAAAATGGGGGAACTATACAGTCATAAAATCTCTTTAAAAAATCAGCTGTAAACTATTTTAGAAGATAAGTGGAAGTCTTCCGTCAGAAAAAAAAATAAACATATATAATTAAATTATCTAGATTAGTAAAGGTAGTGATTAAGAGTGGCTTTGACGAAAAGTGTCTAAGATGCTTTTTATCTTGTAAAAAATATTTTTGTAGAACTTTCAAACATCTTATATTATTTTTTATTTTATTATAAAACAAAGAATAAAATAATAAAAATACGTTATAAATTATAATGCATGTATGTATATATGTAAAATACCTACTTATCTCTCTCTCTCTCTCTCTCTCTTCCTCCTATTAATTTTAGTAGTGTTTTTCGAGATTAATCATGTCTATAACTAACTCTTCTGAAGAGGCACATTTGCCGAAGACTAATTTATATTAAATCTATTAAAAAAGAAGAAGATTTGCTAATACTTTGCACATTGTACGTTTCCTTTAAAGGTCTCTCTAGTAGGAGTTTACACAATTTAGGTTGAAATGCCAATGTACTGACACAGAACCTTTGGTATTGAACCGGCGACCTTTAAAATCTCGCTATTTTATCGCGCGTGAATTTACATCTGTAAATACCAATCTGAGACCATTTTCGATATACATGTGAAGCTCGCTAAAGTATAGCAATATAAATCGACAAAAGGGCTGAGAGTATCGGCTGTATAGAGATAATGCAAATTTCCTCGCGACGTGCGACGTGACGGGCCGAAGTCCTCGACCGGCTAAAAGAAGAATATAGGGAGAATGAGGCAGCGCGGCTCGCGACGTGTTCGTCCTCGAGTCGCGTCCAACGACGAGAGCTCTGTTGATCCGTCGGTATTAGAGCTGGCCTCGTGTTCGGATCAGTTGGTCAATACTACTACGAAGAAAAATTCGGATGCTGACGAAAACATCACCGAAGTGCGCATCACGTCAAACGACGATGCCACCATCGCCGCCGCGCGTGAATATCTACATTGTCTCAACGAGCGGCGTACGAAGTCCGAAAGGTACTTCTTATAGTAGGGGAGATTAGGTTTAGTTGTACGTCAATTATATTTTTCTTCGTTACGTTTTATAACTAATTTATAGGTGGGAGGGAGGGTAATAGAGGAGTGCGAGGGGGGGAGATGTCACAGACTTTTCAAAAGACATTTATACAACACTAAAAATATTTTTCACAACACCTCCACGGAAAGTTGGACTTTCCATGCCTGTGGGGCGGGACGGAAGTTGTCAATTTCACGTCAGCAGGAGGGAAAGTATTATTCCCTCCCTAGGGAGGTGTTGAGAAAAATATCGTGTTCACAACGGGAAGAAAGCTTTTTCAGACTCGCCTTCGGCTCGGACGGCAAACTTCACACTCGTCTGAAAAACGTCGCTTTCTTCCCTAGGTATACAATTTTAGGTATAAAATTATAATTTTTTTTTCTTTACACTGCCAAAAAATATTGGATGATTTACACCTCTAAAGTCAACCTCATATGCGACACAGGAAGACTAGAATTATCAATACTTGTACATATCTACAACAGATGAACTATTCATCTTCTACAAATCATCTAGAACAATTATTAAGATTCTCGAATAATTGAAATTTACCGAATAATATATTTAATTCGCCAGTGATGAATTAACAGAAATATTTTTTTTTTTTTTTGACGAATTGGAATTTACATGTATACAGTGTTTTATTTAATTTAATTATCTAAAATATTTCTGTTTTTGACGACGTAAAAAAAAATAATAAAACTGCATATATATTAAGGGTGACCTCGTCAATTTCAATGACTTTGACATATATCGTCAAGGACGGTTCTGAGCAATATTCAAGAGCCATTGTTTGTTGTCTATTAGAAAGTTATTAGTCAAATTTAATCACACATTGCGGTGTCTCAGACGTAAGACAGTTACATTTCCGCAATTCCGCATTTATAATAAGAAAGGAATCCGTAATATCCTGAATATTGTGAGACAAAAAATTTTGAAATATTTCCTTATGTGCGTGATTTCCTGATGTGAAATCTTCAATTTGGAAAATTTTCCCAAAGACGAACGAGGATGAAAAAACCTGGTTCTCATTGCATCTGGCAATGCATTTTTATGGCTCTCCTTCAAAAAATATATTCCGAATATATTCTCTTTATACATATAATAAGATCAATATGATAACGCAAATTGTATCAAATGATACCCGCCGTTAGATATATTACAGTTAGTAAGTAGTAAAATACATAAATTGCTAACGATTGACTGTAGAGTCGGTTCCAGTGATTGCGAGCAGCCTTCCGGCACATTTCCCGGGAACTCGGCCGGCAGTTCGTCAAACAGCAGCCTCTCGACGAGGAGCCTGGATAGTCCTAGTACCAGTTTGGAGCAGGTACACCCGACCTCATCGGCAGCAAACGCGTCAACTTCGTGGGATAGCGATGTCGACGTTGAGGCTGATCCGCCGGATTGGAGTCAGGCTGTCCCCGAGGACGTTCTCGCGCAGCTCAGCAATTCCGAGAAAAAAAGACAGGATGTTATTAACGGTGGGTAGTCAATTTGCAATAATTTGTAAAAGATCACAGCGGCCATCTTAATTGATAAAAAAAAATCGGTAAACTGCTTTACTAAAATTATACTTCCACAATAGAAGATTGAGAAGTAAGTTAAGAATAGGGAATTTGTTTGATTCCAATGAGTTAAGAACAAGAGGAATCTTATTGTATGTATATGTATTTTTTCAAATCTTATTTGAATACTATTGTTATTCGAATAGTAGCGACAGATTATTCCTTTTGCCTTTCTAATGCTACAGTTGTGTATATGCACATTTAACATATATTTATATAAATAAAAAATTTTCTTTTTTTTTTTAGAATTATTTCACACCGAACGCTCTCACGTTCGCGCGTTGAAAGTGCTTTCACACGTCTTCCACAAACCCTTATTGGAGTCCCAAGTGCTGCCATTAGATCAGATTCAGTTGCTCTTTTCTAATCTGGACGAGATGCTGATGATACATTCGCGCTTTAACCAAACGATGAAACGGAAGAAGAAGGAGAATCCGTGCGTGAGCGATGTAGGCGAGCTTCTGCTAGAAATGTTTGACGGCGAAGCTGGCGAGGTATTTGAAAAGGCTGCGTCAACTTATTGTGCTAAGCAGCAAGTTGCCTTGGACGCTTTGCGTGATCGTCGACGTAAGGATTCCAAGCTGAACTCCTTCCTGAACGAGGTGGAGGCAAATCCGTTGTGTCGCCGGCTTCAGTTGAAAGATCATATACTTACCGGCATGCTGCGACTCACAAAGTACCCGTTGCTCTTTGAAAACCTGGCTAAGTATACGTTGGACAGTAACGAGAAAGAGAAAGCAGCCATATTGCGCAGCCTCGAGCGCAGCAAAGAAATCCTGAGTCGCGTGAATCAGGCGGTGAAAGAGGCCGAGGATCACCAACGACTCACGGAGATTCAACGAACGATCGATCGATCGGCCTTTGATAAATTTGATCATCCAACTGTGCAAGAGTTTAAAAATCTTGATATCACAAAGCGCAAGTTGATCTACGAAGGGCCACTACAGTGGCGGCGTACTGAGCCGAATCGATCGATGCCAAATCGCTCGGTACCGAAGCCAGTCGATCTACATGTAGTACTGCTTGACGATACGATCTTCTTTCTGCATCGGCAAGACGATAAGTATCTGCTTAAGTTTATTAATACGACCAACCAGGCGGGCAATTCCGTGCTGAGTCCGATTGTCAAACTGTCCACTGTACTGGTGCGTCACAACGCCGCCGAGAAAGATTCCCTCTATCTTGTCAACACCTCGCAGAACGGCGCACAGATGTACAATCTAGTGGCACCGTCTTCAGCAGAGCGCAAACTTTGGTGCAAACATATTTCAGAGGCCGTGGAGGCCTACAAAGCGCGCGATCGTCAGGGCAGAAGACCAACGCCATCCACCACGCTGTCGGAGGAGCCGATGAACACGATGGAAGACGCGTCACCTTCCGGAATAGAGGCGGACGGCCTAACCGTCGAGAAAGATCAGCCGCAGGATCGAGAATCGAGGGATCTTGGACAAAATGCTGCCGGTATGCAAGAGCATGATGAGGAGATGCCGGAGACCGCTACTGCCGCGGGAACTCCTACAGCTGAGCATATACAACAGAGGGTACAATCGGCTGAGTCGCCAACGACAGGTTGTATTGCGTTATACATTTATAAAGTAGACGGCATAAGTTTATCTTATGATCAGTAGATACGATAACTTATAACCAAATTTTCCTTAAAACTTTTAACACCTGTATTCTTAAAGTTCTAATTTTCTGTATTTTTTAAACATTTTCTTGTGTTGTTCCCTGATTCCTTTACATCTGCGTATCCTAAATTTATTTGTCAATAAGGTGACCAACATAAAGACATCCTCACTCTAAGGAGAAAGATATGCTTTAAAACGATCAAAATATTAATTGTTTTTTAAAATTCTTTAAAAGAGAAATAGATTATTTTCTGTATATTTTGAGCTATATAAAATGATTCTTAGATATAATTAACAAAGTTTCTTTATAGAGATGGTATTAAATTTATTTTTATGCTCCTAGTATTTTTCCAATTTTATTTCCTAACACAAAATTCTATAAAAAAAATTTATATACATTTTTTAAATATAAATTTTGTTAGAAAATTTATATTAAAAATTTATATAAATAAAAAGACACTAAAACTGTACAGTCTCTAAGTATAAACTAAATTACATATTATATCTGCAAAATGCTAAGAAAAATGATAAAATATCAATAAGTCCATATAATAACGATAAAAAGATCAACAGTAAAGATCAACTTGAAATACATAAGTACTGTGACAAATGTAACGAAATAGGGGAGCAGAGACAATACTTTAGGGGTTTAAGGGTGGCAGTGTGGTCTGACGGTAAAGTGCCAGACTCGTAACCTCAAGGAATCAGGTTCGAGTCCCGCTAGACCAAGGGGTTTTTATTTTATGACGTAATGATGTATAGCATCCCAAACTGCCGCCTTCTCGTGCGAGAGAAGGAAACTCTCGTGCGAGGGCCAGGGTTCCGGAGAAGGAGAAAGTGGGTCCGTCTTTCGGAAGAGACGTTAAGCCGTTAGTCCATGGAATGGAATAGATTGGAGTGGTAAAAGTTTGGGAACGTTCCTCAAAAAAACGCCTTTGTAAACCCCATAGGGGACATAAATAAACATTCCTTTATTCTTTTACTTTAGGGGTTTATTTTATCTTTTGAAATAACCTTCTATAATAACATTCTGATTGTGAGTTGATGTCAAATTCTCAATTTGTAGCTTTGATTTGAAATACAGAAAGAATGAATCATTAAAGGATATGAAGGATTAAAGGATATAAAGAATATGAAGATGTGACGCCAAATAACACATTAAAACCTTTGAAGCAATCTCTTATAAAATCATATTTTTGAATTTTTATGTACTTTTTCCTTGAAATTCCAAAATCAATTTTTATAATTTTTTGTTTGATCTTTTCAAACCGAATGGATTATGGTTTGATCATGCTGTTTTGAAATATAATTTTAACATAAATTACAAGTAATAAAAGTTGCAAAAAATTAATCAAATCATAATTTTACAAATTGTAATTAAAATTCAAGAAGAGTTTTCCTTTCTAATAAAAAACCATTGATTAAAATGTAGGCGTTTACGAGAGAGAGAGAGAGAGAGAGAGAGAGGGAGGGAGAGGGAGAGGGAGAGGGGAGGGGAGGGGAGGGGAGGGAGAGGGAGATTGGAATATGTTGACTTGTCAGTGATGAGAAAAAGGAACATTAGAATGAGTAGTTATATAAAAAATTTTGTCTTCGCAACCGCATTCTTCCCCTTAAACGCAGCTCTTTATACAATATAATACTTAGTCGGCGGTCGTTTACAGTTGTTGTATTTTCTCAGTATATTTATACATATATCATTTATATATGTGTATAATATTCATAGCATTGGCAGTGTATAGTTGCTTCAATATTTATAGTTCTGTTGGCACTAGTCTTGACTTTTGTCCAAGTTTTCTTTAGTCAAGAATTGATCACCAAATTACAAAATCTTGTCTTTCTTCTTTTCGATATCTTATTACATGTAAATTATGGCTCCTGGATAGTCACCGCGGCCATATTGAATTCTTACTATTGAGGCGAGGAAAACACCCATTTTTGTCATGCATGCCATTTTCAAATAAAAAGACATATCAATAAAACATCACTATAGATTGTTTCAGAACACTTCCGAAATTGACCAAAAACTATCCTTTTCCCTCGACAATAAACAAACAGCCATAAAACGAAGCCTAAACATACGGAAAGACAGCCGTTTAACGACTATCGAAAGGAGGTGAAAACGTTCCTTCCGCATGCAAATCTTACTTTTCGGTCAATTTTACGAGTTTCACGAATACGTTAAACGTTAGAGCACAAGTACAGAGCGAATAACAAGGAAATAGCATGCACGACAAAATAGGCTTTCAACATGTCACTTTCCACGCCTTATGGCTATTTTCTCGCCTTATAGTTCTTATTTCTACCGATTCTACCGATGTCGCCACCGTCAACGCAGAGTTCTCGGCTGAGTATCCAGGAGCCTTAACAGAAGTATAGAAGTTTGATAAAGGTTGCTATTATAGTAATCAATAATGTATAAATAATATTCTACAAGTTATATGTAGTAGATAGTTACTAGTGAATATATTTTCCTGAACTTTCCATTACGGATTGAGACAATATTTTTATATATAACTGATATAGTTTGCAAATGATGAAAAGGACTATACATATATATGTATAGGTATATATATAAAAGGACTATACATATATAGGTATAAAAACTAAAGTGAATAGTTTTATGCTTTAACTTTTACATTGCTGCTATGTATGTAGATATAATTATGTACAAGCATACGAGAGTATTTGGACGGAGATTCATAATTTTCGATGCTATTTAAGGACGTTTACCGGTTATAATCGTAGCCAAAACTTTATACTCTAAACTAAATCGACGTGAAAACATCCGACTATTTACGGTTACAGGCTGAAAACTTATGGATAGTTCTGTCCCTCACACATAGAACAGAAGATTATTCTGTCATTTTTCTCCTCCAGTCGCTTCTTTACGTCGAATAATCGTGAAAATTGAGGTCTATTTATTATTGTATTTCTAAATCAAAATGATAATTTCGGGTCAATAATTTCGGGTTTTTTTCATCACTTTCTATAGATTCGTTCTAATTATTAAAATTCAAAACACGAGATTTCCGTCCGCTTTGTGTATCCAATACATGGAAAAAGTGCAATTTTTGATAGCAAATATCTCGACTTTGGTACCCGCACGGTCCTTACAATTGAGGTATAGGGTATAGATAACACTATTGATAGCATATGGTCCAAATTTCAAGCAAATACATAGAAAATCGATTAGCCGGTGAACGTCCTTAACTCATAACATCACACCTCTCGCAATGCTTTATTTTTTTTTTGTTTATTTCAAATCAAAGTTACAAGTAGAAGATTTGGCGTCAATATATTGGTTCGGAAGATTAAGAAACGTTATTTCAAAAAATTAAATAAATCCAAAGTATTGTTTTTACTTGTGTTTTATTACATTTATTACGGTGCTTATTTTAAATTGGTTTTTATTGTTATTGATATTATTGCATGAACTTTTTATTATTTTTATTGATATTTTATCACTAAAAAATATCAGATTTTTTATATGCAAATTGGTGGAAAAGAGAAATTAATAGGGAGTTTTTGTAATACCGTCTTTCAGATACGGTAAACGCTAAATTTACGTTATTCATGTTTTCGAGCGGAAAGATGAAACTGGCGTACTTTTTCTTTTTTTTCTATGTGTGCGCCCTGACAAACGGTATTGCAAAAACTCCCGAATAACTAACAATAAGATTATGTTATTTATAATATCCAACATATTTATAGTGCAACATGTGTTAGGTATAAATATGTTGAATATTATAAATAACACAGATTATTAATTGCTTTTTTCCACCAATCTGCATATGAAAAATCCGATGTCTATTTATCAGTTTTTTAAATATTTTATAGTTATTGTGTCATACAATATATATGATACAATGTGTAGTTTATTTGTGAATTATACAGGCTTTAATTCACAAATTAATTTTTATTTGTGAATTGCATCGGCTTTAAATAATTAAAATTTGATTTGTGAATTATATAGGCTTTAATTCACAAATCAATTTTTATTTGTGAATTGCATCGGCTTTAATTTATAATTAAAATTTGATTTCTGAATTACACAGGCTTTAATTTAGATACTATAAACGAGATACTATCCTATTCCTCACAGCTAAGAAGTTTTACTTCTGCCGCGCGTGGAAGCCACACGTACATTTTTTTTTGTATTTTGTAAAATTATTTGCATAGTTTTCTGACAAATATTTTAGGTATTATATAACCAAAGATTATATTATTTCTTTTATTCCTCTTTATTTTAATTAAATAAAAAATCATTAAACTGCGTGTAGTTCAATTAATAAACAATTTGTTAATGATGCATATAAAGAATTTATTTCAATTTCTCTTATTAAATTGTTTTATTAGGGACAATTGTTGGGGGAGACGCTATTAGCGCTAACAGTGTCATTCTATCTTTATCGCTTATAGAACAAGCAAATAGCGCTCCCCGAACGCAGCCTAGGTATATGAATTGGTTTACTAGTAATAGTGATTTGTATAACATGAAGGATACGTTCCGTGTTATATGAATTCGTGGTGCACGAGGATTATACATGGATTATACATATTGTATACTTTATGCATTATATATGTATGTTCATAAAAGATGGTAAGGGTTTATTATATAAAATATAAAAAAATATTAAAGATGTAATAATAAAATATTTTCTATTTAACTTTAAAACAAGTAGTAGTAGTAGAGTTTACACTCTACTACCCACTTACGTGAGTGGTACTAGTGTAATCCCCGATGACATATAGATCATGCTGATTCTTTGTATCTCCTTATTCTTTTTGTTAGCTAGATTTTTGGGTCTAGAGCCTAGCACTAGGCTTATTAGATCTGTCACCCTTGCTTTTTCTATATCTTGGAGACTTGGGAACGTATTCGTCCCTAGGTTTTATATCTTTTGCTTATAAATGCCGGACAATGTCAATATATGCACGTTGTCTTCTCTTTTGTTTCCACACAAGTGGCATTTCTTCCGCTCCGCGAGTCCGAGATTAAATAGGTGGGCTCTGAGTAGGGGGGGGGGGGGGGGCTCTGAGTAAGGGAGGGGCTCTGAGTCTCTACTCTCCCCTGGGAGTAACCTGTAAGCAATCCCACTGCTATTCTTAGTCTCTGTTTATTCAGCGCAAGTAGTTTGTTAACCTTACTTAGTCTGATGGTCCCCATCAGAATCTTAGCCTGGCGGCAGGTTTTAGATACATTCCACCTTCTTCACCTGCTGACCAAATGCTCCTTTCTTAGATAACATCTTGTTGCCTGATGGTTTCCTTTTCTATCGCAAAAGGTACTTTTGCTACTTGACCGATTGGTACTTCACTTGCTCTCTTTGTAGCCAGCGACTGCGGTTTTGTTCCCGGGTATTTCTTGATGCTTAAGCACCCATTAAGCACTAAGGTGACCTTATCAGATCCACTTAGTTTTTCAACGCTAGAATGCAATTCTAGAATGTTCAGAGACGATTCAGTAGCTGCTGTCTTTGCTAATGCTAATATAGGTGCCCTGTTGTCCGAGCAGATGTTTATTTTCCTCTCTTTTAATAATATTATTTAGGAGGTATTCCATGTACCTCAGGATAGTTAATATCTCAGCCGAAAAGTAGAGTGGCTTTCCAAAGGAATACCCTCCTTGTAGTTATCCTTTGGTCCATAAACTCTCACTCCAAAGAGGTTGTTGATGCCTGAACCATCAGTGAACCATAGATCCACATTGGGACTGATAGTTCTTTTTAGGACCATTCTTTTCTAGTTGATATCCTAAAATGTTTTACTCGCTGGTATCTCCTTAGGATTTTATCTTGTTTTAGAGTGAAAGGGTACTTCTGAAGGAGCCTGAGTTTCGTGCCCTAGTCCTATATTCCTCCATTTTCCCTGACACTTTAGTTTGTGTCCTGTGTTCCTAGATGCATTGACCACAGATCCAGGAGAGGCAAACAGAGTACAATTTCTAATACCTTTGCGGGTATAATTTTCATATCCCCCTAATCACTATTGCAACTATTAGGCAGCTACCTTGTAGGCTTTGCACAAGGTTCATAGGCTACCAGATTACAGACGCATGAAGCAGTCTTGGTAATAGTACTACTGTGTATAACCATAAGACTATCCCGGCATTGATACATTACGACTTGCTCGTAACTCTTCTGCACATCTATATGGATAAGTAGAATTTCCTGCTCTCTGCAAGGTGTAATTTCCAGGTAACAAGGAGACCCACGGAACTGATCCCCCTCCGATTTTGATGAGCTTTTAATATGTTGTTTTCTAGACAAAAATAAGGGACACGTATTTTTTTATACATGCCCATATGCATGTTTAGGGGGTGAAACATCCCTTCGGAAAAATTGGTTTTTCTCTTTCAGGCCAAATATCTCCGAAACTATGAGATAGAAAAATTTTCCAAAATGGAAATTAAATGGCTTGAAAAGTACTTTGAAATAATGACAAAAAACATTTTTTATTTTTAAACCAGTTTTTTTCAAAATTTTAAAATTTTTTATCACCAAATAAAAGGTCATTTTTTAACCATATAAGATAAAGTTATGTTACGATAAACCATTTTTGAGAAATAATTACAAATGCCTTTGTACACACGCTATAAAAAAATTTTTGTCATGTCAAAGTACTTTTCAAGCCATTTAATTTC
The DNA here is from genome assembly GCA_035220615.1 of Leptothorax acervorum. NCBI lineage: Eukaryota > Metazoa > Arthropoda > Insecta > Hymenoptera > Formicidae > Leptothorax > Leptothorax acervorum. Next base: position 43 of record JASTWQ010000497.1, on the reverse strand, counting down.
CATTTTGGAAAATTGTTCTATCTCATAGTTTTTGGAGATATTC